>VURO01000115.1:0-35614 GCA_015108175.1 Pelvicachromis taeniatus | reverse complement strand
AAAGTGGGGGGGGGGAAAAAAAAAAAAAAAAAAAAAAGAAAGAAAGAAAGAAAGAAAGAAAGGAAAGAAATGCTAAAGGTGTGTGGTTCTTGTTTACCCTCAGGAAGTGTCCTGAAGGGCCTGCTGGGCCTTTGACGCACAACTACCTAATACTGACGTTATTTTATATACAATACAATCAATTATACCGTTTGCTGGATTGTTTTGCGCTATAATGAGAAACTCAGCCCTAGTTTCATAAAAGGCAGACATCTAATTTAGTTATTTACAGATAAACTCGGGCAGGGATTTCTATTTTGGAACTACATGTCAGATTTCTTCTTTTATAGTAATTTAATATTTCTAGACACCTTCAGATAATCTTTTTCACAACAAAGTGATCCGTTAAAATGACTACATCAAGTGACCTTGGGACTCAACTGATACTTTTGTGTCCAGAGGACCTCTGGTTAGTAAATGTGTGCGCAGTGACAAGAAATAATTAGCGAGGAGCACAGCTGTCATCGCCGTTTGCACTCAATTGACTCTCCAAACTGAAACACCTGCCAGTGACACAGCACTACAACTACCTCCAAGCAGGCGTGCTTTTATTAACACACAGCAACCACAGAGGGCTTACAATTCTTTTTATAGGAGTAGATTTTTAACAATATCATCATCTATTTTTATCATAATTAGTCAAAGAAAAATTATACAACACATTCGAGTGTTATTTAATAGTCCAACAGAAACTCTGGATTCACAATTAAAGCACATTTAGTTAACCCAAACTTTTCCTAAAAGTTTCTCATGCTAAAAAAGTTAACCCTTTTAACATAAAGCTTTGTTTTAATGTAAGTGTAAAAAAAAACCAAATTCTAATTTTGTGTTTTGTTAGTGTCCACAATACAAGTATTCATATGAAGAATGTTTTCTAGTTGAACTGTACATGATCATTTCTCACCTTTATATAAAGTCTACAACTTTATAAAGTTCTCTTATTGTTTTAGACTCAAATTACGAGGAGAAAGGCCAAAAGTGGAGAGAGAAAGAAAGAGATGAGGAAAAAAACAAAGCTGTGGATCCAAAATCCAACAAAAAGCATTTTCACGAAACACCACCTGTACGCCAGTACCATATTAAACAATGCAAACACAATAATTATAAATTCAACAGAGTGACAAGCGTGCAAGAGCAGCCAGCAGTGTCTTTGAATCTTTTCTTTCAGCTAAGCCAACCTTAACTTTCTCATTTCCTTTTGTGTTTCTCCAGTCCTAATTTATCTCTCCCTTTGTGTACATCATAATTCTATGACTCCCATCTCATCCCTCTCTCCCGCTTTTCTTGTCAGCTCTCCTTCCTTTCCTGTCTCCTGTCACTCGCCCCGTTTCTCCCTCATCCAACTTCGAGCGCCTGTTGGATCACCCTGGCAATCTCTGTTGCTATGCAACGCTCAGTGTCCTATAAATTTGACAACATCCTAGTGCTTGATTATTATTTGAGCGCTGCAGTGTGAAGCCCTCCTTCAGGTCATTGCAGTAGATTAGAGGGAGGGAGAGACAGAGGAAGGCAAGGAAGGAAATGAGAGATGAGAGGGAGGGAAGGAGGTGGAGGAAGATGAAGGGATTGTGGAAGAGAGGAGAGGAAAGGAGAAGAGAGGAGGGGGAGTTGAAGACGAGTTAGCTTTTCGAGTTAATGAAAGATAGGCTGGCACGACCAAACACATATTCACATGTACTATTTATCTGCTCCACTCTAAAAACCTGCAAACCATAAGTGTGAAAAGCAGACCGGATTAACTACTAATTCAATAGCTAAAGCTGGAGTGGGCACACATTTGAGCTGAAAAGAGGAGACCTCAGTAGACTGACAGCATATTTTGAACTCCCGACTTAATCCACATGGATCCAAGCCTTGACTTGCTTCAAGTCTGCTATGAGTTGTAAAGTGTAAAAGCAAAGCACAAACATGGGGCCCGGCTCAGTCCTGCTATACAAGCCCCAATCTGAGAGCAAAGTCAACAGCGACAGTGACACACAGCAGAGACACTCCTTTATGATGACTCCATAATCCTTATCCCAAATGTCAACATGTTCTGTGAAACATTCCATGTCTCGCAGCCCATACTGGGATAACTCTGTAGTATAAAATGGAGAAAGCAGAACGTGTCGCATTTCTTAGCAATAAAGCAGATATAACATCAAAAAGTCCCATAATCCACCTGACAAATGACCCTGCCACGAAGGGTCAGTAGATAAGCTGAATAAGCCTCCAGAAATGACCTGACACACAGTACAGATGGCCAAAATCATGTTTTTTATATAAGCAGGGATAGATATCAAGACTGAAGACACTTCATTTTCTTGTATTATTTGATATTTGAGGCATAACATTTCATCTCTAGTTTACCTCTCTATGTAAAAAGATAACTAAAGTCATTTTAAAGCCGTCTCCTTTAAATGGTTATACATCTGCATTAGTCTGTTTCTCCATACATCCAACCAAATCCTCCACCAACCTGACTTTTGGCTAGTTAATAATAAGAAATGTGGCTTTTCATTCATAAGTTTGACATATATGGCAACACGGGACCTTAATGTCCTGAGTGGGAAACTGTCTGACATTGCCAAGCCAACTTGGTTTGCAACAATGTTATGTAGCTCACAGGAGAGATGACCTTTTCTTAACTGAAAAAACTCCCATGCCTCTCCCACTCTGCCTGAGCTGAGACCCGTCTCCCTCTGGGGACATGTACTCAGGCCTCTCGAGCCTTTTTTTCTAAATGCTCTGCTGGGTTTATTAGGAGCGGACTGTTTAGCTTATGAGCAGCAGCTGCATTAGCTTTGTAAATAAATGTCTAGAAAACAGTGAAAATGATAAATTGTCACACTATCCTTAAGCTGAACTGATCATCCACAAAACAAAGAGCAGGAGGCTGGTTGTTAAAAATAAACATGATGTCTTTTTAAGGGCCACCCCAGAAAAAAAGGAGTTGAACGCTCACATGCTTCATGCGACCACAAAAACAAGTTAGAAGAGGCTTGCCTGTGACAATATTTATTACCCAGAGAAAATGCTTGTCGGCTCCTGGCCTATGAAAGATGGGGAAAGGGACTGACACATGCACATGCATTTGATCCCCTCAGTCCTTTGGTCAAACCTCATGTTCTTGAGCAGCACCCACTGCATCCAGATTCAGAGGAGATACAATTCCAGCACTCCTAATTTATTCTGTAATTAATGGCAAAATGTCATTCTGTCCCCTTGAAGGTATTTTCTCATCTCTCATTTAACAATTTGCAGGATGAGCCACGAGAATCCACACAAGCCAGGAAAAACAGCAAGTTTGTGAAGGGAATCTGTAAAACATCAAGGTTCTGCAGCAACATTGTGAGAGGTTCGGTTTATTTATTTATTTTGCTAATGTGGGGCAAAGTGTTGTGATTTTTTATTTTATGTTAAGTGTAATTTAAATCAAATGGCCACATTCGCATTCTCACTGATCACGTGTGCATTAGCCTAAGCACAGGTGCTCCTAGATGGTAGTAGATGGTAGTTTCAAAATAAAAGCAAAAAAGCTGGCGAAAAGGAAACATATATCAGCAAATTCCCAGCAGCTATACAGCTAAATATCCAGCACTTGTCCAAATCTTCACCAGACCTATATTTCCAGTGTCAACTCAGCTATCAACCTATGTAAGGCAAATATCGATTATGGCGCTTGCTTGAAATGTCACAAAACATGTTGTGAAGAACATAGCCCCACCTGCTTGTTATTAAGGATCCAATTAGAGACAGGCAGTGCAAATTCCTTTTTTTTTTCTGACTACCCTCGCTGGGTGCCATCTTAGGACACTGCACAAGCTCAGAAAATGCCTGGGCACTGGAGCTTGCAGAGATCCCTTGCACTTGGTAAAAGCCTCAATAAAATAGGATTTGTTCCAGTTGTTTACTGAGGGTTAAGAGGAGCGGCCGGGGCAGGAAGAGAACGGCAAAGCCGACAGCTGCCTGGCAGGGGCTCAAATGCAGCTTAGCATTTTTCACCATTCTGACTGGCACACAATGCTCTCTTTAACTCCCAGCCATCTAAATATTCAGGGACGTATAAAGAGATGGCTGACACTGCAGCCGACTTAAGACACAGCTCAGCTGGCCAAGATTGCACCTATAGTCTCTTGGCTTAAGCTTTCCATGAAGGCTTTCCTCACAGAGACTCAATCATAGACCCTGCGTGAATGGCTATTTGTACAAGTGCCACTAGATGGCAAACTAGTTTCATCACAAATGTTGTGCATGGCAGGGGACAGAGCCAATGAGGAAACTGTAAGTTCTCTCTAAGAGAGGATGGATGTCCTCAATGCATGAATGTATGATGTGTGTTGGGTAACATCCCTAATTAGGCAGTCTGGCAATTAGGCACTGAATACCGTAAAAGAGATTTTTCAGTGGAGGGCTTACAAAGATGAGAGAAGAAGGAAATGGACGAGAGCAAGAAGCTGCATGAGAGCCGGAGAGTGACAATAATTCTCATACCGCATTATGCCTCTTTTCAGCTGCCACACAATGGAAGGGGACACAGGTGGCACTACATGGGTACACAGTCACAGAACGCAGCATATCATTGGGTAAAATAACTATTATAGAGCTATTTCAGCAAACACCCAGCTCTTCACCACCACACAGTGTGCAAACACTGGAGCCGAAGGCAAACAGAGGAGATGCAGACAGTGGATGTCTATGGAACCTAAGCCCTGGAAGTCCCAAAGCACAATCAAAAAAATCTCTTTACAACTGCCACGTTTATACCATATCTTCACAGATGAGTTTTAAGAGCTCATTGACTTTAACAACTTCTAAGGAGAGAAAAGAAGCTTGATGATATTATCTGAATTTGCATTTTTATGCGGTGGAGAAGTGATGATAAATCTATATTTAACTATGAGCTCAATTCCCCGCCGATCCGCCGAATGTCTGTGCAGCGTTTCCGCGCAAGCTGGTTGCCTATTGCGTTGGCTCCTCGCTGGGACAGCAATGCCTCTTGAATGTTCTCATCTCCTAATGGATGCTGTTATTAGTCTTGGCTCTTTCACAATTTCACAGTCTCATCTGGACTTTTGGCCGTATTATTCATCCAGAGCAGATTGCTCCCATCCTATGTTTACAGATACTGAGTGTTTCATTAAGGCATTATCCAACAAGTGAATAGCAGAGGCTGGAAATCTACTTTGAATAAACCCCGGTTCATTTTACAAACCAAATATTGGAGGTCAGAGAGAATACACTGTGCAAAGATCCACAGAGCGCTCTCCCCGGGTACTGTAGCCTTCGGCGAGTCTTATACTTCATATCACTTGCCACGCATAACAGATTACACAAAGGTCCCTCACATTACCATCTGTATAATATCAGGCCACTGTCAATATGCCGCTCCCTGGCATGCCATTAAAGTGGACGCAGATGAATGTATGTACGTAAATTGGTTGCAGGCAGGAGGAGAGTGTGGGAAATCAGAATAAGGATGATAGGCTGCAACAGTGTGCTGTAAGCGATGCAGCCTCCCACTACCACACCTCTGTGTTCTGCAGTGTTCAGTGTCTCCAGCTCTCACTGACCTCCTCCCTCTCCTTGTCCAACTTGGCCAAAATGGCTCCTAGATAGCAAGAAATATCCTTTTAAAAGTATTTGCATTCTTTGAATTTCTCACACTACTGCAACTGACCTAGCATGTGGGGAGGTATCTTTGCATATTGCCAGACTGTTCGGAGCCAAAGAAATCCCAACTGTTTGGATAACTTAGCCATGAGATCAAGCTGTCACGAGGGGGTAAAATCACCTCGTGTCCACTTACTGTACATACCTCAACGAGTAAAATTCAGTTCAGCTGACCCTGTTTTATACAAGGCACTCCAGTGGTGGTGCTATGACCTGGCAGACATTGAAACAACATTTAAAGATGCTTGGAAAGCATTAGACACAGGCCTTGGGGGTGTCGCAGGCCATGAAGAATTTGAACACTAAAGCATCAGGGATACATATATTGCCTGCAGCGTCCCTGCTGAGCAGTACAACTGTGTCTCCTGAAAAAAAAAGTTGTAAGGCTGTAGACGTGTGAATGAGGGCCATGCTCCAGCCAACTATAGCAAGTCTATCTAATGCTCAGAGGATGCGTTGACCTACATTACCCCTCGTTCAAGATCAGCTTTTCACACCTATGCATACACACATCGACTTACGGGCGCCCACAAAAACGGGTGGAGAATCATTAGAAAAGCCAGCGAACAAGGTGCAATCAAAGTGGCCCTCTCAAAGACCTGCCCCCTGTATTCGTCCCTGTAATTAATTGGCCAATTAATGTGTGTTTATTCTGGACACCCATGGATGTAGCCAAATTGGGGCTCTTTGGGAACGACGAGAGTCAGACAGATAAATCAAAGCGATGTGCATCTGTCCTCGCGTGTGCCAAACGCTTCCCCCTGTAACCCTCCTCTTTCCCTACAGGCCCCGAATGTGAGACCTTTTCAGAGCCAATCAGGTCAAATCTTTGTTTCATCCTCCCTCCCAATGCACTTGACATTGACAAGATTAATTGCCTTGTGCACTGGGCAAACGTGTTACCCCTGGTGCAGTACAGGTGTCAAAAGCGCGACTTGTCGAAATTCCTCAGTATGAGTTTACAAGAGAAAAAAGAGAATAACCTGTTTCACTTTGCTCAACAAAGGGTTAATGAATCCCCCCTCCTTTTAAAATCACACAGGGTGTAAATCTGGCCATAAAATCTCAGCTGTGAGCCCTGCTGACCTGTAAATTCTTCTCTCTATGTTTCTCTGCCACCGGGCTCCAAAGGGTCAGGCCAAAACTGTAACTACATATGGACATCACGTTACCGCGTTTAAGCACAGCTGTGAAGTCACACGACATCGCTGTTGCCACCAACTGTACCCCTGTTAGTTAATATATCACATAAAGTTGGTTTATGGTTAAAAAGAAACCGAGTTCCAGTAAGTTTAACAGATATAAACATAAATCAGTAGATAGAGGAGTTTCTTTATATCGAAAATATGGCCCCAAAATGTCATAACAAATACCAAAAAACCCAGTAAATGTATCAAGACGACACAGCCTTGCTTCTGATTTATCATTTTCTTGAATATGGGTAAAGTTTTCCCGGTAAAAGTCTAAATGTACATAGATCAGAAACATACCAGATCAAATCTCACTGAAGGCAAAGCACGGCAAACAAAACAATGCACAAATTGTCCTCACACATTTAAATGTGAGCTCACTAAGCAACTCTAACCTCGCCTTCTCTGAGAAATTAATTTAGCGCATCGTTATGCGGTATAGTGAACTGGACAACAAAGAAACATGGCTCCAATCAAATAGTTGCTGTAATTTCATGCGTTTACTGTTTCACCCCAATCAGTGGCAGCCTCCCGTGGAGAACTTCTGGCAGGAAGGCTGGTATTCTCACCAGGGACTCGTTACTTAATAATCTCACGCTGCAGGTGCTCTGGTAGAGGTCAACAGCCTGTTACAGTGGCTGTTCATGTCTGCCTCCACCTATGAAGCAGCAAACCGCTGCCAAATGTTTCAGTCCCCACAAACTGAGCCATTACTCCTTCCCTATCACTGTCACTGCCTGTTTGTGTCTCTGCAGACACACAGACTGATCGAAATGAACGTTAGCCAAGTCCATTAGATCTAATATGAATATTATATATGTATGCTGGAGTGGCTCAATTATTTCAAAACAACATTTGCTCTGTCCCATAGAGGAGAAGCATCTAAATTACAGTTAGAGCATGCATTTGGTTCTCAGAGAACAGCATACTCATTCAAATTAGGTTAAATGACAAAAGCTATCAACTGTGCAAGGAGGATACATAGATTTAGTTTTAAAATAGATGAATGCTATTGTATCTAATCTGGCACTAATGGTTTGACCTCAGCTCACCCACATGAAGCCTTTTAAAAAGAGAGCACTAGCAAGACAGTGGTCCCCGATCTTGTGCCAAAAGAAAATGAGCGCCAGTTTGGTAGCAGATAAAATGACGTAAGTGTGAGATTGCATGGCTTTTCCCTTGTCTGGGAGAAAACATATGGCCTGTAATGTACATCTAATGGACTGGCACTCTTTGAGACATGTGTCAACACAAGGGTGAAGAGGAAAATATGGAAAAAGATATGCTCGTGCCTTTGGTCGGGACTTACAGACAGCTGTCTCAGTCATTCAGCACAGGGCATGAATGGAAAATGTAAGCACGACTATCATTTCCAAAAGACAGCAATTACGTCCCTTGTCTGCAGAAAACTGGATCAGTCCATATTTCCAAGCAGAGACAAGACAGATGATCTTTTCTGCTGTTTTGACAGATTATATCCACGCTACAGTAAAGAGCCCAGGCAGCTGCCACTGATGTTACTTTTTCAAGATTTTTGACACAAGCGAAGGACTTAAAGTGTTTCTGCAACACAATTACTGACGTGCACTGATCTGAGACTATGATATCAGACGATATGAAGTGATGACAGCTGACGGATGTGATGCAACAGCAGCTGAAGTTTTGAGGTAAAGACTTGTATTGTATAAAGATCGCCATTAGCTTAAGGAGATTCTCTTAACTGAGCACTTGTCTTCCAACCCACTAACCCAAGTAGTGAGCATCATATTCACACTAAAGCTGTTATCCAGTTTCATTTGATTTCCGATACAAGGGTCAGAGGTCTAACTACTCTCAGGTTCAGAAACCCAATGCTCCATCCTGTTGCATGTCTGCTGTCACAGGATTCGGAAGTATTAAATCCAGCTTTATAAAGAGCATTACTCAGCAAACAACAATAATATTAACCTAAAAAACATATTTACATTCATGAGGATAATGATTAGGGGGACAACTGCTGTAAACACACAACAACTTGGAAATAAATAATTAATGATCTGGTGCACACTGTAATTAATACCCAGGGTGGTTCTAAATGCACAAAGTCATAAAAAGGGAACTGACTCAACAGAGGATGAAAAACCTGTTAGTAAAATCAAAGCCTTGTCATCTAACAGCTCAATTCTATAATGTTTCTTCAGTAGGCATCAATACTCTGACTGGATTCTTTTATCAGTGGCATTGATGTGCCACATCATACTATTTAGAGAAATGATTCCTCCTGGATTAAAAGTCCCACGTTTAATGGCTTTTCCCTCCACTTGATCATCTTGCGTTATCTGCCTAGCAAAGACATCTAGGTGTTTTCTTCATTAGAACTTTTTGTCCTCTCTTATCTCCCTGACATATGAGGCAGGTGTCTTCTGTGGCAGATTCTTAGCAGCATAGTACACATACCGCCTTACCTCATGCACAATAAAAGATGCCCACATGCTCCTCCGGGCGCCGGATTGGTGGCTGCCAACTGCTTCGCTTCACTGAGTGAATGGGTTAAATGCAGAGACTAATTTCCTACGGGATCAATAAAGTATATATTATTATTATTATTATTATTGTTATTATTATTACTGAGCTGCTAGCCCAACAGCTAGTTATCCATATACGTATTAACTGTGTCAGGTAGTTCACTGTCTAAATAAGAGAAACGCATAAATAACCAGCCAACTAGATTTGAATATACAAACGAATGAATAAATGAGTAAGAGGATCTTGAGTGCATAATTCATTTGAAGAGAACACATCTGTAGACACAGCAGTTGCAATGTTCTCCTTCCTCTAGGGCTTGCTGGAGTTTCATCATCTCTGCACTGGTATAGCTATGTCTAATAAGAACAAACACTGTGCAGCGCATCTGTCAGATGTGTGCATTTTCTAAAGCAGGAGACTAGGAAACCTTGACACGGTACAAGCCCTCAGCTTATTACAGGGGGATTTCAAATACTCAGTATTTGCAGTATTTACATTCTGCAAAATGCATAAAAGGAAATAAGGTGTTGTCTGTCAATAAGGGAAATTCAATGTGCAAAGGAAATCGCTTTAGAGTGCTTACCGGTAGTTACAAAACATTTAATCCGAACATATGACTGTGCCGTCATGCTATAAGGCAACATCACATCCTGTACTTTTCATTTGAAACCCAAGAATCAATATGACATTTGTCAGTGACTTTACCCAGGACTTAAATGTATTTCTATATACAGGTACATTTATACCACTAATAAGGCTTAATGTAGTGTTAGGCATGGATTAAACCTCCAAGACCCACCTTGCACAGGGGGATATCTTAAGGTGATTACTTATTAATCCACAGAAACCTACTGAGTTACCCAGAGACCCATGTCAGCTCTGAACCAACTCACAACCCTGAGCCAACTACAGAAGCAGGGCATGCTGGGAAGTCTTGGCACAACATGAATGAGCAATGCTCACTCTGGTGCTTCTGTATGTGTTGATGTTAAGGATAAATGTGCACTGACCAAATGTGGGTTTTCAGATCTATTTTGAGCAGATGAAATGATGGAGTTTGTTACTTTTACAATTCTTCCCTATTCTAAATCGTCACTTTTTTATGCATTTAAAACTTTATTATACAGTCACGTAAAGCAGACTCCTCTCCGTCCTGCACACTTTCGAAGAATTTCGAAAACACCAAAAGATTTTTGAACTTTGGTTCCTTTCTGCATGCATGTCTTTCACCTCCTCGACTTCTTGTAGGACAGAGCCAGCCTATAGTGACAACCCAGTGCTTAGCACATCATTACAGAGTGTGATGAATATTTTAGCACGCAATAGTCAGCAGGGGGACATATCCCTTTTACAGGTGCTCCCTATCTTCGTTTTTGATCTCCTGTAATGTTCCACTGAATCCCAAAGTCCTACTCTTTGCCTGCTATTCTGTGTCAATTCCATTCATAATAGATAGAACCAAGTCATTCACATTACCATTAATGGCGATGTGTAATGTAGGAGCAATACATTCCCATAAACTCCTAGACATGGTTGGACTGGCTCATACCTCCACCCTGACAAACTTAAATAGCTCTCTATTATGTTAATAAGGTGAAATAAAGCCAGTTAGGATCATAGGGGTCTGGGTGACTGATATCAGCTTATGTTGCTTTAAGCTTCAGAGAAGGGGCGATGCAAACGGCATCCTTCCTCTTCTCCACCACCACAATGCCCTCCACATCTCCTTCAAGTAAAGCTAGATGGCTTAGAGTGGTTGTATTTTTTTTTTTCAACAACAAATTAAAGCAGACAGTTTGAGAGATGGTCTGGCTTGAATCTAAGGCTTTGTGAAAGCTTTCCACTCCTGGCTATTCTATGAAGGTTGCGGGGCGGTCAGTCTACATCAAGATATTCTGCATCAGTCGTACAGCAGCTACGGCTCTCATAAAACCAAAAAGTTGCGTGCATGGACAAGAGTTTCTAATTAGACAAGAGTCTCCGGCTGTATCAGTAGGCCACTCGCAGGCCCCTGATAATGATCCATGTCCAGCTTCCTAAAATAGGCACGTCAGACTGCAGAAGCACAGGTTGGTCAACAACTTGGATTCCATGTGACTCCTCGAGCTAAGAATAAGCAGAAACCTTAGCGCGTTAACAGTTCCCGTGAAGTCAGCCAGTCATCAAAGACAGTAGTTCAGGACGGTATCTTCAGCAACAACAACACCAGAGAGTCTGTGATCGCCTGTTTAAAGCCCTATGGCAGTTTTACCTGTAAAATCTTCAAAGAAATAGCTAGTGCAAAAAAAATATTATGGGGATATAGGAGATAGGGATATAGGAAGCCAAGAAGCCACAACATCAAACACGGAGAGACTCCGCTCTTTCTTCTAACCCAATTATGATTGAATGAAACTGTATTCCAGAAGAAAAGCACACACCATAATTGATGTCTCTGACGCTCAGTCCCTTTGACGCGGAACCACTACTTAAGTCAGGCAAGGTATAAAATAACACAATGACTAATGAGGCCGAGGAAGCAAAAGCATAAAAAACAACAACAACAAAAAAACATCTGCACTCACTGAGATCACTTTCGTTGACCGTGACTTCCCTCCCTCACAACAGAGTCGGATACTTCATGCATTGTGGGAAATGAGCCATTGAGAAATAACACGGCCGATGATAGGTCATAAATGTGTAATGGTATTGGAAGAAGTTTTGAGTCGAAATGCATTCACACACAGAAGGGTGGAATTTCTGAGATGCTCGTGTCCAGATGTCACGAGTATTGTGCATCATCTTGGGTTCGCCTTAATCTGAAAAGAACATTTGCCTGACCCACTTATGAGTGCTCTACAGCTGAACCTGCTATATATTTTATGTTTTGCTGCAGTGAGCCGAATGTTTTCCCGCTGTTTTATGACCATTCTCTGTAAGACAAACACCAACACTGAGTGGCATGAAGGAGCTATTTTTTGATCACAGGCGAGTCAATAACGGCACACGCAGAAGGACATTCTCTCCACCTGTGCCCGAGAGCTGCCTTTCAGCTGTGATGGCAAGGAAAAATAACATTCTTGCTCTTGTTCAAGCTTCTAGCCACCGTATTTTATGTTTATCTATTATTAATATTAGAACTTTACGCATGAATTAACAATGCTCCAAAACAATTAAAGTATAATCAACTGGAAATCACCATATGCTCCCACGGAGACTGAATTTTTGTGTTAAATAAGCTTTGAAAAAAAAAATTATTTGAATAAAAATTGTATTAAGGGCACATTTTTGACAGTAAAATCCTGACACTTATACTTCTAGCCAGTTATTAGAATACAAGTTGATATATAACATTTATATATAACATTTCATTTGATTCAGTAATGGATGCTGTGTTTGTCTCAAAACAAGCTGGCTTTTTAAAGAAACCAAATACTGTCACCCAATGGGACTAAACCATGTGTTCTGCCAGTGATATTGTGAGTACGTGTGTGTGTGTGAAACCCCTTGACCAGTGAGCCCATTCATTAATTGTCATACAGCTAGCTCACACCAACCCTTCTCCTTTTGCAGGCCCATTGCAATCCCCTTGCTACAGATCATCTTTGCCTCCTCTAAAACAACAACAGCCGTTCAGCTGCTGCCTGGCCTCTCCCCAGGCCAGGTCCTCTCAGTCAGTACAACCACAAGCCAGGCCACACAACTGGCGATCTGTCTCTGTTTACTCACCCTTTTGCCCTCTTTCCCCGGTTCCCCTGGACGACCAGGCTCTCCAGCCGATCCCTAGGGAAAGGACATCTATCATGGTGAAAAGGCTACTACAATTGGCAAAGCAGAACGGTACTAGAACTTGTTTTTTATGAAACTGTGCAGACAGATGTTTGTGACACAAGTTCTCAACAGACCAGTGGATTGCTAGTGGCTTTATTTACAATGATAGGAAATACAGCGTTAGTTAGAATGGCATGAAAAATAGAAGACACTAGATACTGCTGTAGCTTTCGTTCTCACTTCTGAATGGCTTTTACATGAGTAGTGTCTGTTGAACGGGTAATTTGCAGCCTCAGTTGATCAGATATTAAATTCCATTACTCTACAAAGTATCTTGATAAGAAACTATTAGCAAGTTAATCAAGGTATCTGCTGAGCAATGTCTTGTGCAAGGGCATGCATATGGTGCTTTGGTAATTGTCTGCTAAAGCAAGTAGCTGTACTTCACTGAAAACATGCTAGCCGCATCCTCTGCAGGAGCACATTCAGGAACAATATTTGTTACCTTTTCTCCTTTTTCACCTTGGGGACCCTGAAAATGGCAAATTATGACATTTATGCTTACAAGAAAAATGCAAGTAAAAACACAATAGTACAGGATGCCTCAGAGAAAATACAATTAAGTAAATTCAAAGTACCTGATCTCCTTTCAGACATTCTTTCTCAGCCTATAATTCAAAGAAATAGGATTTAAAAAAAAAAAAGCACTTCAGTCAGTTTGAAAATGCAACACGATTCACACAGTAGGGTATAAAAACACATGCCACACACAATTGTTCATGACATAATTATCCTTGACCAGAATGACCTGTAGAGAGCTGAGGGCATGACTGCTACAACTCTCCTGACAACCTGCTGTTCACCGTCAAGCAAGGCCAAATGGAGTCGTCTCAGAACCAAAACAACGCCACGCACCACATCTCTGCTTTCAAATGCAACCCAAATAATTGGTATCGTCTTTCAATTGGCATCCACAAGTCAAAGACTGCTGATTTTCTTCACAGAGACAGCTGCACAGATGGACATCCTTGACGCCCATCTTTCAAGTCAGTCAGACGCCTCATGCAATGTAACAAAAGAAAAAAAAAGCTAACGAGGAGGCTGACAACTCTCAGACTTTTGCAGCTGTGTCCATAAAAAGAAAGCCAGCTCTGACCTGTGACACTCTCAACAAAACATGACTCAGTCCCCTGCAGTTGTTTTGCTAATAAATCAATTATTCATGTACAATGGTACAGTGGTCTTTGGTTGGGATTGTTAGCACAGAATCTTGACAATGGCTAACAAGCAGTACAATGCAAATCCACTGGCAGCACGTCTGCACTAAAAAGATTCCTCCCAACGTTTTCTGCTCACGCTTGCGGACCAATTTACTGGCATGATGTTAGAAAGTTTGATAAAATCCTGTTTGCCTGTCGGAGAAAGGCTGTTACTTTGCTTGTCCTTACAAATGGGAAATTAGCATTAGAGAATAGCTAATGAATGGTGGCAGTGTTATGTGGGCATTGTAAGCACTTTGGTGACATAAAAGGGGCAGGCCAGAAGCAGTGGGACAGAGTTTTTGTAACAGACCAGTGCTGATTAAAACTGACAGGCTGATCCCCTCATGATATGCACATAATTAGCTAACCACCCGCAGTATACCTTTACTCTGTATCAGCAATCAACTCCCTTGCAATAAAGCACTGAGCCTACACACACTGCCCACACACTCACAATACAGTTTGGTCCATACGTTTTTAGACAAAGATGCATTATTTTTTTTTCTTGTTGTAGATTTGCCTCTTCACACCTCTGCAGTGCATTTGACATCAAAGAAGCAGAATGTGATTGAAGTGCATTCAAGGGGTTTTACAAAAGGATTGCATTAACTATTTAGAAATTACAGCTATTTTTACACAACACTCACTCATTTTCAGATGCTAAAGATAATTGGACAGGTGAAGCTTGCTCCCATTAAAAATTAAGCAGAAGTTTCACCATTAGGCTGAAAAAAAAGCAAAATAAACCTATAAGCAACCCAGCAAAAACTTTAGGAGTGGCCAAATCAACATTCTGGTGCATTGTTAAAAAGACTGAATGCACCAACCAGCTCACCAACAAGAAAAGACCTGAAAGACCACAGAAGACAACTAAAGCGCACAATTGCAGAATGTTTACTTCACAACATCTAGCCAAGTTGAAAACAATCTCAAGGCGGTTGGGCAGGGGGTTAGAGTGGGCTGGAACGATCTGGAATGGCGATCCGACACCTTCGGTTAATGAGCAATTAAATCTGATCGGCAGGTTAATGCATGTTACTCCTGAATCAGTTCATTTTTTTGTGTGCAGCAGCCTTGCCTTGCTTTCAGTGAAGGTGCGGAGATACTCAGTAATGTGCTCAGTAATAAGAAAATAATGACATCCCACAGCCTGCTTACACCTTCAATACATTCTTTTTATTCTCCTTTTCATCCCAGAGATGATTCATGGTGCAGATGTAAATAAAGTTTCAATTCCAGTACTCATCATCTATCTAGTGTTACACAAGAGGAGCCAGCATAAACTGATTAACATTTCTTTGTAAGTGGTAGGTAAGAGCTCAACAAATATCACCAAACACACACACTGCATCTGCACAGTTTGTCACAAAATGTGTCTGCTAAGAAAAATGTACAGCTCTTGTATGTCTTAGGGAGAGAAAGTTCATGTGCGACACTCGGGGATGGAGAAAGATGAGACGAAGACGAGGGATTATTCTCAAAGGTAAGCACTGCTCAGCAAGTCAAATTTTATGAACTGGAAATTTAAATCTTGCATGTAACGTCTGCATTCATTTCAGTTCTTAAATCAGATATTCAGTCCTAATGCGATGTGCTGCAGAATTATGTTTTTGTGAAATTGCTTGCAAAGCAAATTGAAGCAGGTCTTTACCAAATTTGTGTTACTCAAGCTGATTAGATTAACCCACTGAATACTGAGTGAATCTGTACTGAGTGAATATCAGAGTACCAGCACAGGCCAGCTATGACAAGAAAAATATAGTGGACTTATTATGGGACTGATTTCTAAGTGATTCCCCTGTCTTGTACCACCACAGCCGATCTCAGGGGTCCCCCATCTGCCAAATCCCCCTCTGAGGTAACTGTATCCCTGTCAAAGTCTACAAAAGGGCACACAACCACTTGTTGCAATCAAGAACGGGAACATCAGGTTAGACTTTGCTAGAAAACATCTACATGAGTGTGCACAGTTCTAACAAAAATTATAAATAAATAAATATTTGGATTTATGGATCCAGAATAATGGAAGAAAAAAAAATCTATGACGAAGGAGAGAAACACTCTGTCAAGATTGGTAGAGACACTGTTATGGCATGGGCATGTGCTGTATGGCTGCCAATGGAACCGGATCACTAGTGTTTGAAGATGATGTGACTGCTGATAGATATAGCAGGATAAACTGTGAAGTGTACAGGGATATACTCTCTGCTCAGATTCAGCCAAACATTTTTAAAAAACTGATCAAGCAGCACTTCACAGTGCAAATGTGTAATGATCCAAAACATACTGCAAAAGCTACCCAGGAGTTTCTCAAGGCAAAGACACTGGATATTCTTCAGTGGCCAAGGTTGAGCTCAACCATATAGATCATGCTTTTCAGATACTCAACACAAGACTGAAGGCAGTAAAGACCTAATGGAGCATCTCAGTAGAAGAAATATGGCATTTGGTGATGTTCAAGGTTTCTAGACTTGAGGTAGCATTGCTGAGCCTTTGAAAATTTGAAAAAATTGAAAATTAGTGTCTATGTATAGAGATGTCTGTAAAACCTAAAGTTAATGCAATAGTTTCATTAAACAACGCATATTAAAGCTGAAGCTGAAGCTCTACATTCCAATCACATCGTGACTGTTGGATTTAAAATCCACCGTGATGGTGTACAGAGGCAAAACAACAAAAACTGTGTTATTGTCCAACTGTAAGTGACTATACAAGTAAATACATATAATGTATATGCGGTCTGCTACAGCTTCTGTTTGGTTATGTTTTCTTTCTGCTAGATGTCGCCAGACAACAGAAATATATAAGATTGAAAGACGTAAACCACGGTGTCATTTCTCACGGGTGTCTATAAATGCACAAAGTCTGCAGGGATAGACACCATTCCAGTAAGTGCTTGTCTCACCCATGTAGGATATAGCCAGTGACTACCTGTCAAACTCCACACCCAGCCTGAGGCTTGGAGATCCATTCTTCTCTGCCTGGCTGCTCATGCCTATCCTTTTTGGCTCCAGTGAAACCGCCCACTGAGCCCTATCTATCTGCTCCCTGTTTGACCCATTCCCAAGCGATGGTAATGTGACACAGAGAGTGCTCACCAGAGTGCCCCACTTTCCATCTCTGTGGGCCAGATGTTTTACCACTATTCATAGAGCCTGCCAAAAGGCTGTGGTATTTACAAAGCTCAGTTTTGCCATTTCATGCATCTCATTTCATACCCTCATAAGTACATTTTAACATCACCACTTTATTTGAACACACACACACAGATGGCATAATGAGATGTAAATGAAGAAGTGTGAACTTACAGGCAGCCCTGGAGTTCCAGGCACACCCGTATCACCCTGTAAGAGAACACAAACACTAAAAATAAAGAAAAACATCTGTAAAATGCACAGCATTACCTCTTTATCATGCTCAGCTATTTTTATAAAATCTTTTATTGACTGATAAACATTTAACCTAAAGGCCATCTATCACGTTTGTGAGAAAAAACCCTGAAGGTCAGCTAAAGTAAGATGACATTTCATAGCAGGAATATTCAAATATAAGCACTATGTACGGTAGAAGGCTATTACCTGGTATTTACACTATGTCCTTACATGAAGCATGTCTGATGACTTTCACACTGGCAGGTGGGCCATTAAATGTGACAGGCTTTAAAACAAATGCAGGCACACTACATCATGAGAGAGCTTTGCAGCATTAACAAGGGGGAGGCATGATAACAATGTTCAGTGACTGTTACATACAGGCGGTCACAAAAAGTCATATAAGGAAGGAGAAAATGCCTTTTGATACCAACATAATCTAATGTAAGCAATGAGCTCACATCGTTTTTGCTGACTGTCTTGTTTTCCTCTCTTTTTTGTCTTTTAAGATAAAACTTGTGAATCACTGTTCACTATTACTGCCATCCTATCCCCTCTTCACTGCAGACCCAACATTTATAACGCACTGAGCTGAGAAATAGATGACTTTACAGCTGCCAATATTCTTTTATCAGATGTGCATGAAAGGAAAAAAAAGAAGAAGAAGAAGGTGTTTGTAGTTCATATCCATTTTGTTGTTTAAATGAATGTCACAGCTAAAATATGCCTGCTATGGGATATTCAGGGGACTCATTACTTTATGCTTCCAAATCTGCCTCTCTCTGTCAGCTTCCATACAAACAAACACTCTCTCCACCCCCTCTCTCACCCTCCCATCCGGAAAACAGGATAAAATACGCTGTGATTCTCTGTTGTCTTCACAGAAACACACAGACCTCATTATAACTTCAAGGCTGGCAGACAGTGCATTGCACCTACAATTATGCGGTGAGTTCTACCAAAAGGCAACAACAACAACAGCAAAAAGGAAAAAAAAAAAGAGAAAAAAAAGCCCTAATAAGGAAAGAAAAATAAAAGAGCAAGAGATATGGCAACTAATTACAGGAAAAACATTCCAACTCATATATGGGAAATAATCCCACTGTGGCATGAAAAGAAAAGTTTAAAAAGACCAATATTTTCTGCATCACTACAAGAGTTAATCTAATTTATGTCACTGATGAGAACAAGGTTTTGCATCAAACCTCAGTCTCAAACCCCACACTTATGGAACTAGCTACAGTCGGCTGTGAAGGGCATACCTATACAACTACTGCATTCCCAGTATTAAAAACCTAACGTCCAATACTATTCCTATGAGTAGACCAGCAAACTGCAGGCAATGGTATGCATTTCCCATTTCATCTGTAAGCTTCAGTAACAGAAAAGACCTGTTTAGAAAGGGAAAGATAAAGGGATTTGTTGGGTATGCCCATTACAAAAATATATCACTTTGAATATATAAATACTCCACAAATAGAGTGAGTGCATTTTCCCTCTGCCAGGATAAAAGCTGCTCTATATGGCCATCAATAAGGTCTTGCTAAGTTATGAAAGCCATAACAATACCCTTTAGTTTGCCATGTTTGGAGCAGCAATTCACAGCAGCACTTCAAACAGATGGACAGCCACATTATCGAGACTGCAGCTCATGAAAGTAAAGCAGATTTCCTGATGACAGAAAAGCAAACCACGAAAAAGATTATTGTTCTAATGTTGTCCAGCCCAGCGTGTACGGCAGACTCACTCACTTTGGTTCCTTTGGGACCAACTGGACCAACTGGCCCTGAGTCACCTTTCAAACCCTGGGGACATAAAAATATACAACACAGCTTTTCTTCATTTCTCCTTTTAATAAGAATTATGTCATTTTTAAAAATGTAATGACAAATACCCTAAATGTGTTACTGTATGTCAGTATGTTGACACTCAGAAAACAAATCTAACATGCAGATGTGAGATTCTCATGCCTGTCACAACTGGTCTATGAGAAAAGAGCAGGTAATGTCAGTCGCAGGACACTCCATGAAGCCAAATTCTGGTGAGAGGCTCATGATTAGCTGGTTACAATGTCTCTACCCCCTCACCCCCCCCAACCAGCCCATTCCCTCTGTGTTCCCTTGTAGCACTTAGGTTTAGCAAGGACAGTGGCTGTCATTGCTTTTAAACCTCGAAGCAAAGAACCTGGGGGTGGGATTGAACCAACGCAAGCTCGGGGCAAAGTCAAACCTTTGCTGAACTGTGAAAGTAGGAGAACGGCTCAGATGAAGAGTGATAGCTGATGAATGAGGCTTGACACATATTGACAGGCTAAATTTGCAGCGTGCCTTGTTAGGTGTGACACATTTGGGCCAGTAGCACCAACTCTTTGAAATAGGTTAGGGGGGAGCAGGGAAGATGGGGAGCGTGAGCGGGCTGTAAAATGACTCAGAAATACAATAATTTGTCATGGTTAAATTTAGAGTCAGATAGGCTATTAATAGTGAATTATATATCTGGAGAGGATGATTACCTACCCTTATCACATTAAGTCTTGCTACCAGAGACATGGCAAATTCATTGCCTGTTCCCTGCAAGCCTTGTCTTCAGCCGTACCATTCAGAAAGTAGACGCCTTGCTAACAGTGGTGGAAAGTTATTTTCTGTAAGATAATGACAGCTACAGTGAAGCCTCCCTTTAAGTTTGCCCCAACAGTGAAATGACAACGACATGATTTTATCAGACTGCATCAATTTATGTGGTCCCTCAGCCCACATGCACTGTCAATAATAGAACAGCTGTCTCATAGTTGCACATGTGTGAGCTCAGTTCTTTATTTAAATCAACAGCCTAACCACTTTGCTGGGGCAATCTGACACAAGGGAATCCAGAAGCAAATTCCTCTCTTCAGTATCACCAGAGCTGTGGCAGAAATTAAAGAGCATCGGAGCGCAAGGCTCATTTGATAAAAAGGATGAAAACAACTGCAGATTCTGTCGATATGAGAGGACTTATTACAGTGAAACGCCTTTTGTAATATAAACATGTTTTCTTGTTATTGTGATCTGTTACAGCTATTTTAGATAAGGAACCATTAGGCGGGCATTGCTGCTTTTCACAGCTCTGTGTTTGTGGGTTACTGGGAAATTTTACACACATATCTAACATCACATCACAATACGATATTTGCAATTTGACAACTTCTTGTTGAGGTCATTTTTGTTTTTGAAGTTTAAATCTGGGTTTTTCATCAAAAGAAGACGATTTAGAAATCATTACAGTGTTGTTAGGAGATGCTAGAGCTGTGGTTTGCTTGGCTCTGAAACAGTAAGCTAACAAAAGATATTTTAGTATAGCTGTGCTTAAGTCTAATTATGAGCCATTTGTTACCACTCCTCCATACAGCTGAAATCTATATGAGCGCAGGACATTATAGCTACGGGCAATTTTCTTTTCAGTTGTCTAAAGTTGAAGATTGACTGAGACTGTTTTGTCAATCCCACGCTGCTCATTCCTGTAAGCCACTATTAAAAGATCATTAGCAAGCTCTCTAACAAAATGTTATCGCCCTCCTCTTCATTCCCACAGAGGATCACTCCTAACCTTCAGACTGCAGCCCTCACAAAGTTATAGAAACATATTACTTACTCCTGCCTTTTCCAATAAATTTGTACATTTAAACTGAATAAGACCCATATATCGGCATATTTTATGACAGTGTCTCAGACTATTTTGTTTGACTTTATTAATTTTGAATTGAAATGAAGGATCCAAAGCTTTACACTACACTGACACAAGAAAGCAGTGGATTGCAAGTTGTTGAAAGTGCATCATATAATGATGTAGCATGTCAGCCAGAAGTCTAAATAATCATCAATTTCACAGGCTTCATAATGACCTTACCCATGGCATGCCTAGCCACTCAGAAGAATAAAATTTGTTAAGGTCCCAGAGTCTCAGTTCAGGGTTTTGACTTTTGTATTTTAGGTTTTCTTTTAGATTGGTTCGTTGTATGCCTATATTGTCAGCTAGTTGTTGGTTCAGTAGTTTGAACATTTTCCTAGTGTTCAATCTATTTTTCTGGTATTAGTATAGCATTTTAGCTATCAGCATTTTTCTTCTGTTATGATGTTGTTCATTTTGTGTTCCTGATAGTGACTCGTTTCTTGTGTCATCTGTTTAGTTTTACTCCGTTCCCTACCTCTTTGTCTTGACTGCTGTCACCTTTTTCTTCTTTCCCAGATGTTTCCAGAACCCTCAGTAATCCTTGTATAAATACTAGTGTCTTTCATCACGTCATACTGCATAGTTGCCTGTCTGTCTCCCTGCTGAGATTCCTAGATTTTGGGCTCTCAGGATTTTCGACTCAGTTTTGGATTCATGATTCTAACTTCACCAGCTGCACTAAAGTTTCACCTTCCGGTTGAGGTCTGCTTCTGCCTGAGAGTCCTGCATTTGGGTCCTCAGACTTCAACTTCTCAAATATATAACATGATTAGGCCAAGGAGTGATGCTGATGCATTTCTTTTATACAGAATGACTAAAACAGCAGGAATTTTGTTGTAATCTTATATTCGTGTCAGGCTGTTTACATGAGTGGACGATTCATTAATTGTGAACTTTTCCGAATTTAAGAATTTCTTTACAATAGGGGAACATTTGAAGGCTTTTTATGGGGACTGTGGCCTTCTGCTACACTTTTTTCTCCCAGTTGTAGACACAAAACAATGTGTTTACTAAAGAGCTGACAGGGAGCTGCCATAATTCAAACCGAATAATACAAGTGGAGCAGGCTTCTGTAAAATGGTGAGCTTTTTTGTTTCCAGTGGCACCGCATGTTCTTGTCAAGATTTAAGGTCAAACAAAAATTTAGTCAGCCAACAAGTCACTCACTCACTTTATTTTAAATTATAGTCATTCACACAGTCACACTAAGCTCTGCAACTGCCATAGCAAATCTGCGAGCTACAAAAATGTTTCCTTCTGGTAAATATTTTAATTAAAAAACTTAACGAAGTAGCTTTACAGAAAAAAAGTTAGAATGTCTTAATTCTTCCAAATACTAAAAGTACGCACTACAGTAAAAAAAAACACGTTGACTTAGAATGTAAATTTGCTTGATAGAAAACTTGGCACATCTGTGAAACTGTTCAGATGACTGACCTATAAAGGTTTATAAGATATGCACTACAAGCCTACACATCATCTGGAAAACAACTAGAGCAATAACAAAGTAAGCCTTCATATTTTTTGGATGATGTATTTGGAAGTCAGTTTTTGCACAGTTTTCATGGAATGTTATTCACAAATGTACGAAAATGAAAAGAATGCTCTCTGAGGTAAAGTTAAGTGTTAGACACAATACAAACGTTTGTTAATAGAAAAATGGTCAAATGAGCTTGAGCACAAAAGTGGTTAAAAAGAAAGATAAATATACTAGTTTGCCATTTGAATAAATACACCTCTATTTCTTCATTATATGTCAAGAATGTGCAGTTTGAGCCATTCATGTACACCGTAATTACACAAGATATCTCCAACAATATGTAAAGTGATTCCTAAGAACAAACCCGTTCTTGATTTATTTCAAGGAATGGATAAGATACTAAGTCAAAAACAAACAATTAATTAAAATGCAAATCAATGACTGTAGGCATTAAAGAAGCAGTACTTGAGCGATTGTCCTGAAATAATGCTGTTTAAAATAATCTCAGCTGACCGGTGCTAAATTGCTAAAACGCTACCTGAAGAGAGACCATCTAATGACCCCTTAAGAGGAAAAAAAAGTGCATTTTTATTTCTTTTTTATTATCCTCCCTTCTACACTACAGTCTGGTTAAGAGGCTTCCTTTCTATCTAATGGACTCAGTCGTGAGCCCATAGGCTTAATTTAGGTGCACGATGACAAAGAGGTAGATGCAGACTTGAGGGGCCGGATATATTGTTAGCTTCTGTTGCAAGCTTGGGGCTTTGTTGCATTTACAGGGAAGGATAAAGGAGGCAGAAGGGGCTGGGAATAAGCTGCTGCTGACTGTGTGGCAGTTGTTCCTGCAGCACGAGGTCAGAACACTGTGGGGAGCTGTGTACACTTGCCTGCTAATTACACACACCACTGTGTCTCTTCGCTCAGGTAGCGTAGGGGCCACAAGACAATCTGGCAACTCCCCAGCACAAGACAACTAAAGCACGCAAATAAACAGAGCCAGAGAAGTAGGGATGAACAAATGCGGTCTAATTGTGTTTACTTTTACCTTTTACCAACTAGAGCAGCTGCAGGTCGGTGCCCTTGTCTAAGAAGCAGGAAAATGATTGCAAGTTCTAACTACTGTAAACAACTTAATCATCACAAACAAGGTTTGGCCTTATTGAGTGAAGGCTAAATTAAAAACTATAGTAAGTATTCTGAATGCTATGGTGGGGAAATGCTGTTACATCGAATGACAGGCCTTTAAAGCTTCATGGAACAGGATCTGTAAGTAACATAGATATCTTGAGTGCTGGCCTACAAATGCCATGGAGGTTACAGAAGGAAATGCCTTTTGTGACTTTCCCTTTGCTCAGCAATACACTACCACATACATTCTGATATAAGACTAATCACACTGGCACTGGGCTCTAGCACTGGCAGCTTCTACACTTTTTGAATAAATACAATTTACCAAGGTAACCCAAACAATGGCTCATAGTCGAGGATATTAGAGTACCCTGTCACTGATTATCTAGAGCAAGGGATATCATGTTTCATCAGTGTGACTAGTCCCTTGTTTTTTCCTATGACACTCCAGTCTTCAGCTGAACATCCTGTCTCCACGAATGTAACTTGAATTACCCACAAAGTAACACGTCTCATCCCATAGGAGGTGTATCTGCAAAATGATACCCGAGCACATGCTCATACACAGAATTCTGACTTCTCGGGTGTCTACTCTAGCTTTAAATAACACACCAGCTTTAAAAATGGAATATGAGCTAATTGCAGTAAAAGGACAGATCGGGTGATGAAGTCTGTCACGGTAGTGGTCAAAGTAAATAGATGAACTGAAATCATCAAATACGTTTGTACATAACATAAACAGTTCTTAATGGATTTACATTAAATAGTGACCAACATCTTCTGCGTTGTTATAACAACAGTGTGTTTGCCGTGTTCCCTGTTTCATACCTTCTAAATAAGCAGAAATAATAAGTACAGCGTATTCATTTGAAGTGACATTATAATACAAAGGACAGCATTTCTCCTGCTGGGGGCTGTTTATTCACTACAAATGACGATTTTAGGACTTTCGAGTCTCTTAGCACTAATTTCTGTAAGTGATTAACTGGAAAGACGGCCCGGCTTTATTGCAGATTTATTTAGTCGATGAGGCTCAGCTTCATCCTCTCACCTGACACTGGGGAAACTGGTTTTTAATCCTGTAATGCTCACTGCACACTGATGAGACATGGGGATAGTTTAAATCCCATCTATTTGTCTACAGTGTCCTGCCATCATATTATTCAAAATAGAATGCATGTTTTAAATCAAGAAGTCAAATGACTCACAGAAAAAGCATAGCTGTGGGAAAAAAGGGGAAAACAAATAATGAAAGCTTGATTCATACCATAATTTCTTCTCTTTCTACAAGGATACGTACTGGAAACATAGCCCATTGTGTTGACGTTGATGAATGGCCGAAACTTGTGTGTATTTGAAGAAATTATCACATGACTGCATGTCATGTAGCTGCCGCAACTCTATAGAGCATTGGAGTCTCCCATCTTATTGTCTTGCTTTAATGACACTCAGCGTTGCTATTCTGGTTCACTGTCACTCACTGCTGTCTTCAGCACCAAGTTTGAAAGCTTGCTCTGTTGTTATCTATGCTGCAATAATTACAGATGACGAGCCAGTGGCCATTTCAGAGCACGACGAGTGAATAGCTAAAAATCTCTGTTTAAAACAACTGCTCGTCAACTGGTGGTGCAGGAGGAAGAAATATCTTTTTAAGGGTGATAATATAATATGTTAAAGGATGTGGCTACATCTGTGCCCAAGTTGCCCAAAAATTTCTTGTGCAGGGAATCAAGATCCTAGCTTTCTAGCACAAATTTGTACATTTAAGTAAAGCGGGGGGAAAAAAATAATGCAATTTTGTGAAACTGTTATCACTTAATTGAAAATAAATACTCAAGGCATTTGGCTTGATTTAAGGCTGTGCCCACTGCAGAATAAGTTCTCTGTATACTCCAGAAATGTTCTGTTCTCTAAGGAACGTGCTGACATTTTGGGAAAATAGACTTGTTTTCCTCTCCCAGCATCAGATGAAAAGATAGATGTCAGTGTCATTTCTGTGATTTTCTACAAAAACAGGTCCAAAACATGTTTACGGACCTCAGCTCAAAGGCAAACCCCAGGTGCCTCTTGGATGTACTAGCGGCAAGCTTGCCAGATAACAAGATACAGCAGGTCGGACTCGTATCTTCTTTTTCACTTTTGATTTAGCTAGACCAGCTGTCTTCAAGCTAAGCTAGGCTAAGCTCGTCCAGGATCCATACATTATTATCCATAATGGGCATCTGAGATGCTGGACCAACACGCCTGCTAGAACCAATGCTTCACAAATAGGATCTCAATTTCTCAACTTTTTCTTTGTTTCAAATCACTCAAGGAAGTAGGGCACAGTATAATAAATCCCTTCAGCGTACACATGAAAAGCCATTTGAGCATGACCGAAGAAAGCCCTGGTGCCTAGGGATGCGCAAAGATCAAAACAAGTCACTTCTCTAGGAAAACATATATCCTCACACAAACTAGTGGCAGAGTAGTATATGACTGAGCACCACTAACAATGATGCCTGCCACCCAGAGAGAGGGCGAGCAAAGGGGAGCAGGATAGCCTCTCAGCAGACTCTTGGTCCAATCCTGTCAATGTAGCAGCTCACTGCACTTTTTAAAGACCCGATAGCGACATCAGTTCCAAAAGGGACAAAACAGACTATCTCGTCAAAGCCAAACCTTCCTATTTGAACCACTTTTTTAATAATTTCTTAGGAAATGATACCTACAGTAGATGTTTTTTTTGCGCTTCTTTTTCATGTTTACTGGCATCCAACCACTCTCTTTAAATCCGGAGGAACATGCATCATCACATCGGTGTCTGACAGTTTGAGAACTTACAAGAAACAGGAAGGTAATTCCACTGGATTATATCAGTAAATACTCTTTTGGCTGCGCATACTTTTATTTTTTTTATCCTCTTTTTCTCTCTGTTATATGGCAGATCACGGGTCCACAGCCTGCAGGGAGGCTGATTTCTGTGGCAGCTGTTTGTTGACTCAAGTGGGAGATGGTGATGAAAAGAAGTCCCTTTATTAAGCCACTTTAAACTGACCATCTGCACAGCTTTCAGTACATCTACTGAGATTGTGCTATGTGAGCAAACAAAAGCAGTATAGCAAAAAACAACAAAAGGAGAATAAAACACAAAAACACGCTTTCATTTAATTTATGCTTTAAAGGAAGGAAAACAGATGTGCTTGCGGCTAAAAGCGCTTACTAAGATCTAAGTGGTGCTGTTGTTGTTTCTTTCTAATGGATATGTATTCAATACAATTATCATTTAATAGTGCGCCTTATCAGAGTGTATATTACATACATTAGTCTAATCACTGCAGCCAGATTTAAGAGCATGTAATAAAATATAACCTAAAATGACATGGAAAGGGCTTACAGTAATTTGGGAAAAGAGTTTAGTCCATTAGTATGTCAAGCCTATGGCAGCATATCAATTAATTTCACTGCAGAAGGACAATGTCGGCTAAAGCACTCCTTGCTCTGCTTCAGATATGACAAGCACCTGAAAACAGCCACACAGAAAAACTCTGCTGTGCTCCTACCCCCAGGTCATCACACAGAAAATGAAAAGCCTATAAGAATTGATTCCCTGACGAAACTAGACCTGGTTGATGTGCTAGGTATGGAATATATGTCTGCTGAAGATAGTGGTACTTACTTTCTCTCCATCGATTCCCTTTTGCCCTTCTGATCCAAGTTCCCCCTGCAATGACAAGACTGAAAGTTAAAAGGCGCAGAAAAGACCCTTGAAAAGTTTATGCTTTCATCTTTTTTTTTTTCCTTCCCACTCTGACACCCAGCAGCGCTAAAGTAGGGTTAAGAAGACACATTGTGGCTCAGAAAAGATGTTAGCTTTTAAAAGTTTTCAGTGTTTCTTAAGTGGCTGATGATACATTGTATTAGCTAGGGAACACATTAGTCCACAAACAATCTTAATTAAATAATTAAAAAAATTATAGTGCTTTCATTTATCCCTATATAATGTAAATATAAGCCCGCCCCCCCAAGGTACACCACAATAATTACACCACTGTATGGATGCACAGGGTGGTGTATGATATTTATCATGTGCTGCTGTGGAGAAATTGTCTGGGTGTTAATACACACACATGAATACAAACAGGCAAAAAAAAAGAAATGAAATTAATTCATGTCGCATCCTCACTGAAGGAATAAAGTTAAATACTGAACTTTGAAGAAGTTCTAAGAATCAAAGTTAAGGATCTTGGCGATGGCAACAGAAAAACACACAAGAATTTATTAAGGAGAAGAAAGACCACACACACAACACATCCAGGAATCGCATGCAGTATCATTTGCTACTAAGCTCCCTGCAGCATCTCTGCTTCAGGAAAGTCTATAACATGTGTGGGATTATTTGTAGTCAGTAAAAAAGCTGTTAGGGGCTTATTTCCTCAAATATCTTTCTGATCAGTGATTCTTCTCAAGCTGCCCGGCCAGTGATTTCAGAGAACTGTGCCAGAAATGTGTGAGATGTCTTGGAACCTCTTGGCGCCACTATGAGAGTGTAACCTATACAGTTTAATGACCTCAGCTGGCCCATAAAGCTCAAGCAAACTGCAGTATTACAGCGTCCAAGGGCAACCATATCATTACTCTTATAATGCCAACAGCTGCAGGAATTGTTGTTCTCACATTGAGACGACCAAAAGAGTCTGAAAATCTGTGCGTCTTAGCTAAAAGTGCCCACAGCCATCTGTAGACATCTCTGAACATGCAGCATGTTCAGAGCATATGCACATACTGGATGCCCACAGATGGATAAAATCGTGAGTATAACAATAGTCCACACACACAGGTTTCAGTAAAATATGTCTGGGTCAGGAAGAAACCAAATGCAAAATTGAACAAAGCTACAAAACACTTCAATACATGGCACTGTGCATTAGCATCTTTATCAATACTACGGCTGCGGCTGCTGCTTTTCTTGTGCACCGTTGTGTAACAAAATAGCTTTAGCTGGCTCCTGTACAAGTGGAGAAAGCCGTGCCATTAAGTGCTATTCCTTATTTCACAAATCAAGGTTCCTGAGCAAATAGGTCGTCCCACAGTGAGCTTAACGGATATAGATCCAGGATTAAGCCATATTCCACATTCAGGAATAATCCTGTTTACTGACGATGCATAAACAGCTTCCACAACGATCTTCTGTAAAATCGATCCTTAAGTTCAATGTAGTATCTGGTGGATATATGTGTGTGTGTTTTTTTGTCTTGTTATGCATTAGCTGTATTTTACTGAGAATAGAATCAAAATCCCACACCCCCTCTTTCCACTCCATGATATACTGCAAGGTATTCTCAGTGTAAGATATAGAGACAACACCCTTGTACTAGCATTACTGTAAGTAGTTGGCTGGCCTCCCAAAGCAGAGGAGATTAACACATGCATCTGAGATGCCACATTTGATAGTCAACAACCTAACTGATGACAATATCACAGAACACAATATGGGAGGGAATAAATAGCCACTGCAGTGAAATCAATTGCAAATACGGTCATTTTCTCAACCCTTCGGGAATGAGACAGCACTACCAAAGAACAAAACAAGCACTGCATCAATCTGAAATGTCATATGAAAGACACCTGCATTTTCCTTGCCCTCTGAAGTTTCCCTTGAATTGCTTGTCACTCTTGAGTCCTAATTTTTTGCCTAGAGAGGCTGTACATAATTACATGTTTTCACAAATGCGCATGAAGTTATTCAAGTCATTTGTTTTTCACTCAACAGTGAAGGACTTCATTAAGAAGGTGCAACTGAGGCTTTCACACTCAAGACATCTTCTCAGCACAGACAGCCCAAACATCTAGTCGGGACTGCTTTTGCAGTGGCAAGGACATGATCTCTCGCTGGCATCCCACTCAGGAGAGCTGCCAACTATGTTCGGTGGGGGCACACGGCCAAGCTAGCAATGCCGCTGGTTGGACCTGAACTTTGCATATCAGTAGCAGTACCGAGCAGGCACCCACTTGATATTTAATTCGATTTTGATATTGCTTTGTTTTCTGTGTTGCTCTGATGAGGTCACCACAAGCAGGCCAGTGAATCAATCCAATAATGTTAGAAAATAATCTCAGAGAGGGGCACTGACAGATTCCATAAATCACTTAATCAAAAGAGCCATCTGCTATTCAAGCATCTGTACACCATGCAGCAACACAAACTCATTTTGTAAGTTAAACAAACACAAAACACAACAAAACATGGAACCCACGTTACTCAAAGCTTTAGTCAGAACAGTGGTGGCAAACCAGAACTGAGGAGCGTTAGCTTTGCCAGTTATTCAGTGAGTGACCTACCTTGGGTCCTGCGTTTCCTGTGGGCCCAGCCTCCCCTGTGTTCCCCTGCAACAGAAACAACACAGGGAACTGTTAGTGAAAGGTCTCTCGTTCACACATTAGTGAATAGCTTTATGAACACTTGTCATTTCATCAACGATCTCGCTCCTTCAGCTGCTCCAAGAGTTCTTGCTGACACAGGACCTCAGCAGCTGCAGCTCGGGATACTGTTTCTCAACAACTGGAACGTGCATATCTGAACCCCATTAGGAGTCATCATATTGTTTTAATAACTATATTATTTTTAGAAAGTTAGACAAGACAGGGCAAAAAAGGAAGAAAGGTTTAAGTGTCTTGAGGGATATACTTTTATAGACAGTAAAGACAGATTGGAGGATAAAAGAAAGGGGTACTGTCCACAGTGCTGCTAAGAGGGAGAGGGTAGACTGTTATTTAGCAAATTAAGCAAATGCAGAACATGCTGCAAGCTAAGAATCTAATTAAATATAATGTCCATTCATTGTGACATCTTCATTACGAGCCCTGTTTGTTGGCTCTCAATCGGTTTGTTTGGAAAGTACAAGAAAATGTTGCTAACCTAACAAAATGAATTGCTTTCTAAGCTGGAGGATAAATGATGAGCCTTATTATTGCATCCATTATTCTGGACATGTCCACTCCACCTTTTTAAAATACAAAACATTTGATAATACACTGGTCATGTGAACAATTGTAAAATGTTAAGCATTCATATTAGACGCGAGACATTCTTGCAAAGCCTATGGTATGTACATTTCACAATACTGTTACCCATTCATTCTTCGCCCACTGAAGTTTTCTTTTCACCCACTGACACGAACCTTTTAAAAACCTAATAATAATACAACACTGACGATTTCAATAGGAGCAATGCAAGGTTTTGACAGCCAATCAAAGTCAAGTGTTAGTGAAATAATAAACCATCTTGAATGAAATTCCTATTATTACTCACTTTAGAGGTAGAATGGGTATAAATTGAATTAGGGGGTACTAATTGAAAACACAAGCCATAAGGGCACGAGAGTTGTAAACGGTGCAAAACAAATTATGGGTATTGTAAAAGGGAAAGAAGTTTTAATTTCGCCATTACGCCTGTTTTATTTATTTATTTATTTATTTTTTGAGGAAGTACATGCAGGAGCTGTAAATCTAGTAATACCAGGGTTTATGTGCAAGGCCATAGAAAATGGATTTCCTTTCAAGTAAGCTGCATTCTTATAACCCACTACTTATCTGTTTAATTTCCTGAGGGATTCTGGATTAATCATAGCAGTTTAATCCCTTTGCACTGCATTAGAATCCTCCATCAAATTCTCACTGTAATGCGGGATAGTACTTTCTGTCGGAGTAACACAGCAAAAGTAATCCCCACACATTTTCCCAAGAAACCCTCTGTGTAGGTCACGATGATTGGCCTGCACTTCTCATTTTGGTTGTTTAAATGCTCTAAATTGCCCAGATGTCTTTGATTAATCTCTGCAAAGTCAATCTAAATTGTTAGTAAGTATACTCGGACTATTTTTAATCTCATACAGAATGAGATTCTTAAGTCTCATAAGATTACCTCAATAACAGAGTTTTCTATCACTTTGTTACCCCTTGTTAAATGTATTGTAATATAAATCAAAAAGAATTTCTCATTGTTTAATTGTTCCATGAATACTGGACTAGCAATATGACAGCAACATGTGGGTCTTGCCAAACTAAACAAAGGATAAAAAATGGTGTTTAAGAAACCTAGGTTTAGTTTTAAATCATGCTGACTTATTATTCTTTACACCATGTGTGCATTTTCCCACCATCTGAACCTAATTTCATAACAGTAATCATGGAGGATTTAAAAATTCCTTACATGCCAGTGTCAGAGACAACAATCAGGATGGAGAAGCTTGTGTTAAAAGCACAGAAACACAAAGGTATCCTGTATGCAAGTCTTTATAGCAAGTGGCACGATGTGTAAATGTTGCACCGCCATACACAACACAATTTACTTTCATAGCACCAACTTTGTAGTGTTATTTATAGGAACAAGCAAATAATGTAATAGAAAAACAGTTGGTGAGATGAAATATAATAAGCCGTCATCACATGTGATAAATGTAACACTTAAGAACAGATAATAATTTCATTGCAAAGTGTGGTGGAATCACACGAAGCAGCAGTTTTTTTCCCCTTACACAGACTGTGGTGTATCCTTGAGAAAGTAACAACACCAAAAAAAGCTTAGGGAAAGAAGTTTGGTGAACATTTGATGCAGATACGCACCAAGTCATAAGTGATGATGTCTCTTAAGACTGAAGCTATGGAGCCAAGGATTTGTAATTTGGTAGCTACATCTCTCCCATACTTGCATTTCTCCCTCGGTTCCTTTAAGTTTCCATAATGAAAATCATTCTGGACCTTTGAAGCAGGCAAAGCCCTCCACTGCACAAAATGAACTATGATGGCTGAGACTCCATGAACACTCCCCCACTGCTTGTGAAAAATCACACACGGAAACACACAACCAACTCCATCTCATAACAAATGAAGGTTCTAAATGTTGGCTTAACTTAAAATAGATTTTTGTAAATTGGATTTTGCGTTTGTACAGTAATGATTGTCAGAAAGCATCCTGAATGTGGTCTGACACCACAAACCTTCAGCTCTTCTAAGCAGCTAGTCCCTGTAAGACCACCCCAGCAGGGAGAAAGAGGTAGAAACTGGCCTTGGTGGAACACCCTTAGAAATTTCAGGATCAATAAGAATTAAATATAACTTAGAAGAAGTGAAATGCTACCATAATATACCAGCTGGATGAATCTACAACAAGGCCAGTGTAAATAATATAAAATAAATGAATAAATGACTGTGAAAGCATAATATTTAATATTATAAGAACAAACTGCCAATGTTTTTCCCTCACTTGGTTTTGAGTAGGAGTGGAAAACCACTTTCGCCCATAAATCACGTGGGTGACCAAAACTATTGATCATGTGTCAATGTTTGGTTTGTGGACTAATTAAAAATCCAAATTAGCTACATTACTATATGCTCACTGGTGGCTTTATTAGATACCCCGTCCTTGTACTGGGTTGGACCCCCTTGTGCCTTCAGGACAGCCTTAATTATTGGTTCAAGGACATGGTATCAATCTAACAGCATACTGGAAACCTTCACCAAAGATTTTTGTCCATATTGACACGATGGCATCACACTGTTGCTGCAGATTTGTTGGCTACACATCCATGATGTGACTCTCTTGCTTTATCACATCTCAAAGGCACTCTATTGGAATGACATCTGCTTACTCTGGAAGCACTTTAAGTACATATGTGTATAGCGAATTCATTGTTATGTTCAAGAAACCAGTTTGAGATCATCTAAGCTTTGTGATATTGCACATTATACTGCTGGAAGCAGCCATCAGAAGATGGGTACATTGCGGATATGGTCAGAAAAAATGATGCCTGTATTGGGCTTAAAATGTACCAAGAAAATATTTTCCATCCATCACCAGCCTGAACCATCGATAAAAGGCTGCATGGATCCAAGCTTTAAGTTAATTATTCAAATTTTGACAATTTTTTTTCCAAATGTTGCAACATCAGAGACTCATCAGACCAGGTGACATTTTTCAAATCTTCTATTGTCTGACTTTTGGTGAGCCCCATGTGAATTGTAGTCTCAGTTTTTCTCCTTTTAGCTGATAGGAGCAGTCCCCAATGTGGTCTTCTGCTGACGTAGTCCATCTGCTTCAAGGTAACTTCAGAGAGGTAAGTTCAGTGTGTGCTCATCAACTCAAAGCAGTCTGGTCATTCTCTTTTGACTTGTGAGATCACCAAGGCATTTTGATCCAAGGAACAGCAGCGCACTTGACATTTTCTCTTTTTCAGACCATACTCTACAAATCCCAGAATTTTTTTAAGGGTTTCTAGGGTTCTGCTGGAAAATCCCAGCAGATGAGCAGTTTCTGCCTGTTTGGCACTACCAGCCAGATCAATAAAACCAACAACGTTCAAAGTCACCCGTCTTCCCTTTCTTCTTAGCGTCTAACAGCAGGCTGTGTTGACCATGTCTGCACACCTAAATACACTGATCTGCCATGTCATCAGCTGATTAGATGTTTGATCATTAAGCAGAAGAACAGGTTTACCTAATAAAGTGTCCAGTGAGTGTATCTTACTGTCAGTAACAAGCTGCTATAGCTGAAGTATTGATTTCAATTGTCATTTGCATATGAATAAGTAACTTAAACTGAAGGTTATATTTTTATTGAAAATGTTATTTGTAGCTCTGCGACAGACTGGAAACCTGTCAGTGTGTACTCTTTCACTCACCCTACGGGAGCAAAAGGGTGCTAATTTACTACTTCATAGCATGAGTAAAAAGTGATTGAAGAGGTGAATAAAAACATCAAGAAAAAAAAAGGTGAAAATAGAACTATATTAGAAATGTAACTGATCTGAGCCTGCCTCTCAGTTCAGCACATATAAGTTTCCATTCAATGTGGCTGTTTATTGTCTTTCTGGCATAAAAACAAAACAAAAAAACAACATTTATCTGATCAGCAGTTGCAACAGCTGGTCTAATATCACTACCAAAAACTCACCAGCGTTCTTTTTAGCTTCTGCTAATAACAGTGGTGTGTTAACTGACTGAACGAGATGGCTTAGTCATGAATGTGTGGCCCCTGATCATGTCTTTGCTTAACTCCATTGATTTAGTGTTCAAGCCAGTAATAGGATTTGTTATAAATTTTGTTGTTCAGTCAGTAAACAAATCTTGCCAAGTATTGATTTGTTGAAGACCTGAAATTAGATTTCAGGTGTTAACAGTATGAGTAAGTGAATCATAGAGCACGATGTGGCCTGCAGAAAAATAATAACAATGATAAAAAGGAAGGGCCCTGAGTAAAAAGCATGTTCTAATATTTTTTGATTCATTTGTAGACAAATAAAAGATATGTGCTAAAGTGCAATTTGGACGTTATTTAGTTACCAAGTTAACACTTACTGGGAAGTTAAATGGCTATTTTTTGATGTAACAAAAGCACTGACAGCTTGCCACAGTGCCTGCTATACTGCAAATTGAACCAGCAGCCTGTTGCATTTTACCCACTATACACACACACACACACACACACACACACACACACACACACACAAACACACACCAACAAACACAAAAAAACAAAAACTAAAAAACCACACC
>VURO01000113.1:0-33675 GCA_015108175.1 Pelvicachromis taeniatus | reverse complement strand
CCATGCTGCATCCAACTGTCTGGGGCCTGATTATAAATACAATGAATTAGTCCATGTTTTTTTGTTAGCATGTCCCATGAGGTGTAGGTTTCCAACCAGGATGTTTTCCCCACCGTTCTCTTTCCTGTCTGGTCTTTACCTTGATATAAATATTAAACATGGCTTTAGCCAGGAGTGTGGCTGTTGTATAAGTAAATCATTAACTTTAATTGTAGACTCAGTGGTTAAAAAAAAGAAGTATCTATTAGTTTCTCTTCCTCGTCTATATTTATCATTGTGCCCCTGATATTCTTTCCACTAACAATTTGGTGATTAGACAACGCTGATGTGTGCATCTTGTGTGTGTTAGACAGCGAGAACGGGGGACAACGAAAAATTCCCAAGGGTTTAAATGGTGGCGGTGACTGACTTGCACAGTGGTGTTGAGATTATTACCAAAAATTCACCAAATATTTGGGCTTATTTTTACTTAACCACATCATCTGAAATCATGACAAGAGCCACAACATAACAAGGATTTGATTATTAAGGTGTCATTGTTGAATTGAAAAGCTTTGACCAGTTCTTATTTTGTCACAAAAGAGCAACAATTTCACAAAAGAGCAGTGCGCTCATGGGTGAGATGTTTACCACGAGGGGAACTTCAAACTGAAATGAAATCCAAGTTTTAAGTGCACCCGCATCTCCTCTCGCCCTCGTCCTTATCACTACTACATCAGCCAAAAACTTTGCAGGATCACTTAGACACACAAACATAAAGATCCGGCTCAACCTTTGAGGATACGGTGTGCAGAATAACAACAGTGAGAAAAAGACACTGTGGCTCGTTGACAGAGCAAGGGCGACTTTACCTCTGGACTGTGGCAGAGGGAGTGGCATTAAAAGAAAGAGGAGGGTGTGAGTGTGACAGAGAGAGCTTTGCTTTCACGCCTTGCTGAGCAATGAAAGAGTATCTGTCACAGAGAACAAGCCTAAAGACAGAGTGCAAAAGTTAGGCAAAATAAAAGAGACACAAACAGAGGAAGGGAAAGCAGGGGATAGGGGAACAGACAGAGAAAGAGTTGGCTGAAAGCAGCTTCTGTCTTCTGTCCCACCCCCTGACTGTCTTCCCCTCCTTTCTGCCCGGACGGGGAAAAGGAAAAAAGAAAAAGAGTGCAGGGAGAGAAAGACGGAGAGGGAGCTCAGCCACGCTCGCTCTATAGCGCAGGACTCAGGAATTCCAGGACCTTTGGAGTTGTGAGCTCACACACACACACACACACACACACTATCACACACACATGCTGCTTTTCTCGTGGTGATACAAATCTTAACAAGACTGAAGAAAGGAGGAAAAAAGGAAAGACTGACAAGAAAAAACAATTAGAAATGAGCTATTTCCTGTGGACTATCTGACCATGATGGCACCTGCCAAGGGGAACGTGGCTCGGAGGGACTGAGGACTGAAACGGGACACAGGCAGAGGAAGCTGCTGATGAAGGTGAGGTTTTGATTAATGGCACAATCTCTGAAGCTCAAGCATCTCCCTTTGTCCTTTAGACAGAGTCACTCTTTAGATGACTACAAGTAAAGCTATTTACTCTAGAGATTCTGATTTAATGATAATATTATATAGGGTGGGATTATTGTTTTTATAGTACTGCTGATTTTCTATTCATTTTAAAATATTAATGAATAAGAAATAGCTAAAAGATGCTTTAAACTACTGTTAAGTACTGAAACTGGGGGATGCCCTGTGTAGGTGTTTGTACTGGAACAGATTGTGTACATCTGAATGCGTGCCCACTCTGCTGTATTTGTGATTTCATATCTGTGTTAATCATTAGGGTGAGTTCCATGAGTAACACAGTAATGCTGCTTGATGGTGGTTGTGCGCGCGTGTTTGGACATATTGTTTTCAGAGGAAGTGAGAAGGGGTTTTTTTTGGGCATGTCTTTAATTGGATTTGATCAGTGGGCGATTCATCTGAGCATGAATCAGGAAAGGAAAAGAGTTTTCACGCATGTGGGAGTGTGTGTGTGTGTGTGTGTTTTGGATGTTTAATTTCCTGACGGTCCTTCAGTGGAAGTGGGGGATTTCGGGTGAATTATTATTGCTTTTGCAGGAAATCTGTCAGCACTGATCGGTATAACATTGAAGTTTCTGTTTCAAATTGAGAACACGATTAGGTCTGATAAGGCCTTTGTGCAAAGTTTAAACCTTTGTGGTGGAATAATAATGAGTGGAAATCAGTGCTGCTGTTAGTCCTTTTACACCTGCTGTCCCAACCTTCATCCCAACATAGTCTTTGTCCTCTAATCTCACTGACTTCTACATTTTTGGGGTTTTTGTTGTTGTTGCAGTTTTCTACTCAAATCCCACAAATGACAGGCCAATCCAATGCCACTCTGTTTAACTCTCATCCTTTCTTTCACCTCTCTCTTCTTTCTTTATCTTTTTCTTTTAACTATTCATCTGCCTTCATAAAGCTTATGTTTTATGTAACTGCATAGCCTGCTTAATTTGGTATTCTTTCTCTCTCAGTGTCCTTGGTATTTTGCGTGTGAGCAGGAGTATACATGTTTTCATGCTCACAGGTGTGCATTTTGTCTGTCATTTTACCTATTCAGTCCTATAATCCGTGGTGTCACGGGTCTTTATAAGCCCTCCACCCCTCATCCTTTACCTGCATACTAACCGTTCCATTACCGTACCATTAAGTCTACACATTACACCTTAATTTACTTTTTCAGTGTGAGTCCAACTCAGAATTAAGTGATCATTTTTGAACTACACACATTGTTCTTGTGTTTTTGTGATGTCTAAGTCGATAAGCAGTAGTTTAGTTATAGCTTAGCCAACAAACGTGTCTTGTTTAAACAGAGGCCTCGAGTTGACGCAGGTTGACTTAAAAAGATGTTTTATGACAGAGAACCTGTTTAGCTGTCTTTGCCTCTGTGAAGGAAAAGAGTTGCATACAGTAAAGCCCTGTTTTCTCTCTCTGGATGTGATATGGGAAGTGGACATTGAACTCAAAGATAGCACCCACTTGCTTACATAAAAGTGCTTGCCTAATGCGTGAGCATGAGTTTTTATCACTTCCATGTTTGCTTGTGCATTTACAGTTCGGTGCACATTAATGTTGGCATGCCTAGCCGGCCCTTACATGTTGTTCACATGATCGACTCTGGGAAGGTGCGCAAATTATGAAACCTGCAAATATGAATTTAAATAAGTGATGTTGTTTGCAGCTGGGGGAAAGTTTTGCAGATGTCTCGTGCATACCGGTAGTCTAAAGGGAACATGCTTTATCGAAGTAAACAGAAATTATTTTGTTGCAATACGACAAATGCCCACTGGGGACTGCAAATCGAGGTCACAACTTAGTCAGTGTTCACTGTAGTTGAGAATGATAGGCACAACAATGAATTGTCTCGGGATGTGTTGTGTGAGGGAAGCGAGGGTGCCAGACATGTCAAGTCTCCTCCTCATCGCTGCCTGAGGTTAGCTATCCCGTTCTTAATGTACTAGACTCTCTAAATAAACTGATCAGGTTGCATTGTAGATAATTCAGGCATTTGAGAAGAATTTGCAAAGTACTGAAATATTTATTTTTCTAATGGACAAAAACTGACCATTTGGGCAGTGGTTGAAAACCAGTTGCTCAATGCATTAGTCAGAAATCTCTGATTTACACTCAGTTACCAGTGTGACAGCATCTGCTATGCAGAAAGCAGATGTGGAATGATACTTTTGTGACTAGGCCTTTCACTTTAAGGAACATACAGCAGTCTAGGGTTTGTTTACCAGTGTGTAATATAGGTCCAGTGTTGTGGGGAATTAAGTGTTTGTGAGTGATCATCTAATGTCAGATATGCTTAAATATTGTGCATCAGGTTTGTTCTCCTGTAAGAAAATAAATGTTTTAAACAGTCAAGATCCAACCAGACTAAATACAAAACCAAATGCTATTTGAATGTCAGTACATGCATGCTGCCTGTCTTCTTATTCAAACATCATGTCAACCAAAAGAAAAAAAGAAGAAAAGGAGTGTTTGAGTCATCACAATGAACGGCCAAGTCCAATTCAGCTTAGAAAATTATGGATCTGCGCGCTTCCATAGTATCCATTGTGTGTTCAAAGACATTATTGGAGTGCAAAAATAGCTTGTTGAAGTCCAAAGGCAGTTACTCTTTGCTTTGGTGGCTTGTCTTGATATTGAGCAGAAACATTTTTTATAGTTGACAAAATCTTAATAAAGTGTTGGACAAAAGAGCTTTCTGTGCAAAACATAGGAAACTGGTTCTGGATTGAATTTGTCAAAGACTGATTGGTTATTAAGTTGTTAGCTGTATCTGATGAAACGTTGCCTGACAGAGGCAGGCTGAGCGAAGAACCTCTGAAACGCTGTCTCTGCTCACAAACTAAATGTCCTGCTGGAAAATGTAGCTCTCAAATGTCCTTTCTGTCTGCACAGAGTAGCTTTAGATTTGAGCAATTTGGACTCTTTCACTTGGGCTGACTGTAAACTATATACAGAAAACTTACAAACCAATACCAGATATCTAATAGGGTCAAAAAGCTTGTAGAATCTTGGGACCCACCCCCAAATAATAATAATAATAATAATTTAACATCAGAGTGCAAAAAATGTAACCTAGAGTTCAAGGTGGGTTTGCTGATTGTCTGCTGATGAATCGACCACAAAGGTAACTAATGGTTAAGGTTGTTATACTCTGATCAATTGCCACACCTTAAAACCCATTAACCCCTATCTCAACCCTTGCTGAACAGAAAAACACATTAACCTTGCTCTTAACCTTGTACTAAGCTGGAAATATCCACCAGGTCAGCAGAAAGTAGATAATAAATGTTTAAAGCAAAAATATAAGGATTAAGATAAGTTACAATACCTATTGGATATGTCTGTGTAGGCCATTGTTTTCATAGATCCATGGACAGTCAGTATAGACCTGTTATTCTGTCACGTTCACTTATTTACAAGAAAACTGGACAGAACTGATGAGGCTAGGTGTGTATGAGAAAGAGAGAGGCCAGGCAGTGATGCCAGTTTTCCTTTGTTTGAAATATTCAATGAGTGCCTCTGCTCTCTTGAAATATTGACTTTTTTCCCATATAGCCTGAGGGGACAGGCAGGAGAAGAGGTTGTTGTCCCATTCAAAGAAAAAGCAAAAGGCTGTTAGCATCAAACTTTTATCAGTTTTTCCTTTTATTATTTATTTTATGTTTTCTTTGTCAAACCTTCTAATTAAACATGATACCAGCACTTAATGTGAATGCAGCAGCTAATAAAGGGTGTAATCTGTGCATGTGTGCGAGTGAGAAAGAGAAAGCCTGTGTTTAGCTCTTAAATCAATTTGCTGTTAGCAAATATGGACATGTATAATATTTGGATATTACATTGTGCTTTAGAAATGGATTAGTGTTATGATTGTGAGGGTATGAATGCCTATGTACACAACGAATTCTCAGCTGCAACTCTCATTAAAGTTTAATATCACAAGACAAGACAAGAGATTTGCAAAAAAAAAAAGAAAAAAAAGAGGAAATTGTTGAAAACAATCAAACTTGTGTTTTAAGGGTGTCATTTGATATGTGTGGATAACCTAGACCTTAACGGATGGCCGGATAACAAATGGATTGAACTTGAGGTCAGCGAGGATAGTTTCCCTAATTCATCACTTTGTTAAACAGGTAGATAAAGGATGTAGGCACCTGATGGTCTTGAATGAAGCTCAGCCTTTCAAGGTGGAGTAATCTTAAAAGATAAGAGACTGTGCACAAACACTCAACACACAGCATTTGTTTAACAACTATAAGCTAAAGAAGAAGAAAAAAAAACAGTAGCGCCAATAAGAAAGGATCGACTTAGAAAAGTAAAGTAAGTCTAAATAAGGTTAATTAAGATCAGAGTGGAGTTAATTAGGTTTGCCTGTGTGCACAGATGTTGCAGATACAGGGTGGTTAATGGGGCCGTGGCTCTATGTCATCAGATAAAAGGAGCTCACTTATACACCCCGATGGCCTAAAGTAAAGGTTAGACCGGGGACAGCACGGTCAACTGACAATCAGTAGACTGCTCAAGACAAAATGATTTATGATCCAGCCATAAGTTTTTCTATTGGCTGTTATAAGGACTAAGAAGTTAAAAATCAAAGAATTCAAACTCTTCGGTGCAACAGATTTGTTAAAAATGTGTCCGTAGGTTGATTGAGTAACATATTTTTTACTTAGAGTCCACTGGGTTCATGCTTTCATATGCTGTACTACTCTGTCAGATTGTTATACTTAGTTCTGCAGAGTAATGAGATCTACAGAATAACATATCAACTATATTAGTCAAATAATTGAGTATCAGTCATTGCACCATTTTCTCAATGAGCATCGTAGAAAACCTGCATTAATCGAACACCATCTGATCCAGTCTGCTACAAACACTGAATATAGAACATTTCAACTGAACAATACAGCTCGTAATTTATTCTAAAACACAAGATGCTTCCCTCTAAACCTTCTTCCAGAGTTACCTTTCCATCTTATATGGCCTTATCCTCTAATTCTCCTTCTTGTACACACAAATACACACACAAACAAACACACACACACTTGCTGTCCCTCCTAATTTCTTCTTTTTCACCACATGCTCCAGCCCATCTATCGGTGTTGCAGAAGAGCCTCTTGTTTGCCAGACTAACCTGTAATTGCTCTCTTGATTTCTGTAGCTGTGTGTACGCATTCATGTGAGTGGGTCTGAACTCCAGTCCTGTCCTGTCCTGTCACCTTGAGCAGTCATGCAATTTGGAAGGTGAGGTGAAATTAGTCAGCTTTACACAGGAAGACAGGAAAATAACGAGTTTCTCACCGTCCCTGTCACACACACACACACACACACACACACACACACACACACACACACACACACACACACACACACACACACACACACACACACACACACACACACACACACACACACACACAAGCGCCCTTACAGTTTCAGGAATTTTTTCTCTCTCCACACACACACACACACACACACACACGTTGAAGTGTCCCAGCGGAGTGCTCGAGGGGCTTATGCAGAGGATTTTGCTGTTCTGCAGTGTGCCTGTCAGATAAGGAAAGGAGATGCAGGCGTGCCTTGTGACACAAGACTGAGCGTGAGCAGTACAGCCTCTTCTCTCCTTCCCCTTTCCTCTTTAACCTGTCACTCAACTACCTGCCACACTCTGCTGCCACTGGTGATGATACCACATGCAGGAACCGTCTGGCATCTCATTTAGTGAACTCATGAAAAACACACACACACACACACATGCGCAGGAGGGGATTCTCCTGGGTTTCCTATTTTATCTGTGTCTGATTGGCTGATTGGGTTGTGGGGAACCACTGCACAGCAATCATCAGACTAACATTTAACCACACCTACATTTTAAGATGGTAAACAATCCTTGATAGTAAAAAAAAGACATTTATTTTTTTAAGGGACAATTTTTGGCTTTTTAAAAATCTGTCATTCCAATTATTATTTTACCAACAGCCTTTTGCTCCTTTGTACTTGCTTTTCTCTTCCATGCATTCTCTCATATGCCCATGCTGTTTCAGACTTCTTTTACCCATTCTCTCATATCTACCCTTCCTTCTTTACCCCCTCTCTCTGCCCCCCTTCTTCTCACCACCTGTAATCCTGCTTAACGCTGTTCTGCAGCTGCTTGGGATTGCAAATACGGTGTCATAAAGACATACCAAGTTTGCATATCTGTTGCAAGGATCTGTTTATGCCAGTGTTTTGGGAGAGTCTAGCTGCCATGATCGTGATTTGGTACATTAATCCAGTCCATGGATGGCAAGAAATATTTATTGTAGTGGAACGTCTATCTCACTAATAAACCCTGCAGTGCATGTACTGCCACGATTATATTATCATATCTATATTTCTTTTTATTCTTCATCACTCCTTTCTTGGATTTCCTCAAAATCCTCAATTCTCGTTCTCCGACCCCACAATGACTGAAAGGTTGTTTTGCTTTCAGAAGATTATAACTAAAGAATTATTCAAAAAATCATAATTTTTGTTATCTTGAATAGAACTTGAAAAAAATCAGGATATTGGTTTTATTACAGATCAATCTGTCTTATTCTTGGCTTATTGTTTTTGAATTTTTTACCAAAAACTATGATGATATGAAACAGCTGGGAGGCTTGCACCGAAGGGTAGATGGAGTGCATCTATTCTGTCACTTGGCTCATTCATCTACTTACACACTGGGGACAATGAGTGACTATGAAAGATACCGGGCTGACTATTGGGAGCAATTTAGGATTCAGTATGTTCCCCATGGACACTTAGACATGTATACAGCAGGGACTCTAATTGAACTGCTGGTACTGAGATTAGTGGACAATCTGCTCTACCTGAACTAGAGACGGAATATATTTGCTCTGTAATTAACATTGTTTTTGGGATAATATTCAATATATATTTCTGTGTTTGGCAGACCTGTGCAAGCCCCCTACTCCCACCCCACCCTCTTCTCTGTGGGGATTTAGTGCCCAGTCTTTCACTGAACAACTGCAGTTACATATACTGTAGGCTCTTCTACAGATATCAAAATATATCAGTGTTCACCTTTCATGGCCTCAGCTTTCTCAGGTTCTCACAGTTTTCTCAGTGCACAGCAACATGCACACTGATCTATTCTGTTTATTTTAGCTTCTTATCCTTTTCATATTCCATGGAAACGCTCCTTCCTACACCGATGCCTTGTCCTGTCTCAACTCGTCAACCCACCAACGCCCCCATGTCTACCATCACCACCCTCTTTACCAGCACCATCCCCCCAGCCCAAGCCTCTTGGCAGCTCCTCCAGGCAGGCTAATTGACTCACTCCCAGGAGGGGGGGGATCATGCCACATTTCTAATTTGGCTTCCCCTCCTCCAGATAAAAGCTGCATACATCCATTCTTCAAAACCCCCCTCGCTTAAAGCCCTCAGTCTCTATCAATGTACCTTATCTCTTCTCTTCAGTTCCCTTTATCTCTAAAATTTTGTATGTATTTTTCAATTTTACAGTTATGTTAGTTTAACTGAAAGACAAAAAATGAAACAAAACAAAAATATATTTACTGTATATATATATTTTTTTGTTTCATTAATTTTTTTTTTTTTAGTTAGCTGTCTAATCACTGGCAGCCTAAAATACAGACGTTATAGACAACTGAATACATAAAAGGACAGATTGAGATACACACACACACACACATACACACACAAGCACACACACACTCATAGAACACAGCACCCCGCCTTTGCTCACCATGGGGTTCACCTTCAGAGAGCCTCCATCTTCACAAACCGCACCTGGGGACTTTGATGGGCGTGTTTCAGTGTGTGAGAGTGTGTGAGTGTGTGCATGCACATGTGTGCCTACAAACCACACTTTACCCAGCTAACAAGCAGACTGATGGAGAACAAAGATGCTTTCTGTTTTCAAAAATCTGCACAAATAATCAAATATTCTTCAATTTCAACATCAGAGAACACAACGGCAAATTAAATGTTGTGCTATTTATAATACAGCGCGTCATTCGTGCATCCACAGCTCATGCTTTTGTTGTGTGTGCATACTCACTGCTCATAGCAAAAGTGCATCGTGACTTGGTTTGCAGTAAGAGCCGTAGCTGTTAGTGAAATGGTGTTTTCAGATGTACATACATTTTCTTTCAGGTATTTAAACTGGATGGTTGGAGTCAGTTTGTGCTGTGGAAAAGACATTTGACAAGAAGAGAATTGTTACCTGCAGTGCAATATGTGGAAAGACTTTATGCCTGCTTTACATATTTTCAGAAGAGTGGAAAATGCATTCCTGGTCCCAAATAACAAGGGAGATTTAAATGGTCTAATAGTTTTGTACGTTTTCTCCTGCTATGCTATTTCCTCTAAACTTAAAGTTGCACATTAGGCATATTTTACTATAACATACAAATAATGTACACCACACACCTGTACCATCTGATCTACTACATAGTGCACATTTCAGAGTTGTAATGGGCTGAAGCAGAATGATGTTCTGCCATTCTCCTTCAGCCCAGAAGCAGAATGGGCCGACGCATTCGTTATGACATAACAACTACAGCATAGTAAAACTGAGAATGGGAACCATTTAATCGTTGTGCTTTTAGTCATTTTGCCCTGTTTCATGTAAGGTGTAAATGTATCTGTAGAAAATGGTAGTTTGTGTCACTAAAGAACAAACAAAGAATTCAACAGAATTTTAAAAGGTCATCTTCTGGAGACAACTGGTAGATAAAACCTAATGGTGCACACATACACATATTTGTATCTATGTCGAAGCACGCACATGTAAGACTTATTCAAGTTGAATAAGTTTCAGTTCACAGTAACAGCATTCAAAGTATTGTCATTCTTATGTTATCCTGAAATGCATGCAGAATGATCACGATGGCATGATAATTTTGTTTTGGTATCAAATTGGGTTCTGAGAATCGTGCATTTCTACTGGTACTGATACAACTATATTTCTGCTATTTTGACATTCCTGTTAAGAATGCACTTGTGGACTGCAAGGGTACAGTGTGCAAGTGTTCCTCAGAAACCTCAAATTCAGCCAGTCAGAATTCACAATAACAAAACACCAATTCAAAGGTGCTCGTGCAAAACACTGTAATAAATATATAAAATACCGTGAAATAAGGAAGCAATTTCTTTTTTACTGCAAGAAAGTGCAGAACCTGAGCCATTTACAGAAGAAATGTGTGTAACAAAAACATCATTAGTATATTTCCTGGTTGGTTTATTAACCTTTTTTTCTCCTGTGTAATGGTCTGAGACGATTACTAGGCAGATGTTGATTGGTTTGGTTATGTAAGAATAATGAAAACACAGTGATGGTATCGGGGTTTAAGATATCCCTTGACATGTGGGTATGCTTTAAAGAACTAGTGCAGCATTATCACCTGCCCATGCTAGAAGGAAAAAATGTTTACGGCTGCTCAGAAGAATTACTTGACCTCTAGACACCTGGCAAATCATCGTGTGAAAGGGGTGTGAACATCTCCGGAAAGTTTCAGGAAACTGTCAGAATTAGCCCCAAGTTAGAATATAGGAAAGGTGTGGGGGAGTAGCTTTCTCATCCCATTGGACAATCCAATATCCTTTCTGTAGGAAAATACCATTGCCTTCAGGGACACTGATAAGGAGGTTGGACATCTGGTGGAGCTTGCAGGAGGACGGCTCTTTTTTCTCACTTAGAAGAGACAATTAAGGTACTTTAGCAAGGACTTGTAAAAGGATTCTTGGTAAGTCCAGCTTGAGGGAGAGCCCCAGGCAGCCCTGCAACACAGTATTTTATATCCCAATAGGACTTGCATAACCCTTTTATTGACTTTTTAATTTACAGCTAATATGGTTTAAAATAACTTTACACCAACAAAATGATACAACCTATAACAGCAGAGTGGTTTGCCAGAAAAAAGCATATACAGATATGCTGAGATGGGTGCTCATCGTGTGTCTCAGTAAAGCTTTTGTCAGAAGCCTTTTCTATACTCACATAACTCATGTTGCTGCGATCGCTAAATGTCATTAAACATCCCACATGAATAATGAATAAATGTACATTTAAATGAGTTAGAAATTCACAGTCTGGACAGTCATTAATGTGACCACTAACTATAAAATGGAAGAGAGTTGGCTGGTGCTTTATGTGTGGGCGAGGCAGCTTCAAAGAGGAAAGCCTTTCATGCTTCAAATCCCATATGTTTATATACTGCTCACTGCATCCCTCATTAGCCATGATTTAGTGTGTGTGTGTGTGTGTGTGTGTGTGTGTGTGTGTGTGTGTATGTGTGCATCTTTAATAAGCATCTATATGTATTTTCATGTTGATAAAAGGGGAAGATTCTCTTATTGCATATATGCATTAAATTGCCCAAATAAATTTACCCAAATGTATCCTCAATGCATGTCTTTGTGATCTCACTAATAAAAGAGAGATCAGTGCAGTGTTTTTACTGATTACTTGAACTTAAAGGAAAAAGTTTTCCTATCCCACATGAGCGTATTTAAAAAAAAAAAAAAGTAATAATTTATTTATTTTTAAAAACAGATTTTTGGTTTACGCTTCCTTTGAATCACAAATATAAACAAATGCATTCTGGCTAAACTAGCATTACATAAACAGTATATTTTATATCTGTGGTGTATGGATTACAGACCCCTATGAGCAAGCCCTTGGCGATAGTAGGAAGAAAAAACTCCCTTTTAACAGGAAGAAACCTCCGTCAGAGCCAGGCTCAGCCATCTGCCATGGTTGGTTGAGGGTGAGGGGAAAAGACAAAAGACATACTGTGGAAGAGAGCCAGAGGTTCCTTTTAAAATGCATTCCACTACAGATCACAGAATACATGCCCCAAAATGTAGTTTGTAACTTATTCTGTTAAGTTACTCAATCTGAGTAACATATGAAATCTTTGGATTACTGAATATATTTCAGAAAAGTTACTGTATTCTAGTTATCAGTATTTTAAATGGTAACTGTAACAGAATACAGTTACTCATATTATGTATTTTAAATACGTAACGCCAGTTACTCCCCAACACTGATAAAAACTAATGATTAAATGCAGAGAGGTCTATAAACACATAATAAGTGAAATAAATTGAGTGAAGAAGAAACACTTGGTGTCTCATAGGAAGCCTCCAGCAGCCTAGACCTATTGCAGCTTTACTAAGGGACGATTCAGGGTCTCCTGATCCAGCCTTGACTATATGCTTTATCAGAAAGGAACGTTTTAAGCCTATTCTTAAGAGTATAAATTGTGTAGGACTATGACCTATCTGTTGGAAAAAAGCTACATGTCTTCTGTTTCACAATTTCTGTTATTCATTTGATTTTTTGGGGTAATTGTCTCATATTAGCGGCCTCTCCTAGGCTTTAGGTGATGGACCGGACATTCTCCACTGATTACAAGGTGTTCTCCCCAGGGTGGTAAAGCAGCTCCAAACGACGATGCCTCTACCACCATGTTTGACAGAAATTGTATAATAGCTAATAGGTTTACGGCCTTCCCTGTGTGTGTGTGATTAGTGACAGTAGTACTTTTTATTCAGATTGCACTTGTCTAAAACTGTGTGGATAGTTACGATCGAACCACATAGTCTAATCAGGACAGAAATCATGTTACATAAAAAGGGCTCACAACCTATTCTTGAGAAAAGAAAAGAGAAAAGAGGAGAACATGAGGTGGAAGGTACGAGAGTGACAGATTAGTGTGAAACTTGCAGCAGCAGGTTGTCTGCTGCTTGACGTAAAGACGATGGACTGCAGTGTAAATGTGGTAAAATTCCTTGTTTAGGACAGAACCTTATAAGTCCTTCCCCATGTTAGTTTTTTTTCTTATCTTCTTTACAGGAAAGACGTTTTCCTCACTTTGCATTTTCTTAATTTCTTGTCTTTTCTCTTTTTTCATTCATCATTTTTATTTCTTCTCTTACTGTTTCATTTGCTGCCTTTGTAGACCAAAATGAAATGGAATGGGAAAGAAAGAAAAGACTGATGAATGATGTAAGGAGGGTAATGAGGCGGGTAAAAACCGGGGCAACTGTTTGCTGATAGGGTCAGAGTAAGAGGTCATAAGAGGGATACCTGCCTGAGGGCAACATAAACACGCCAGCGTCCATCCTCTTTAACTCTCTTTTCATCTCTTTTCTCACTTTTCTCACTCATTTGCCTTTCAATGAAGAATTCAATGCAAAGGTATAGTTCATGTGGTACTGGGATGTTTAAATGTATGTTAGAAAATTGAGCTTAATTTTTATTGCAGTTAAAAAAACTCCAGATTTTCTAACTGGTGTACATCCTTAACAAAAAAAGTCTGTAAAGAGAAAACATTTTTTTGTTTTTGTTTTGAGATGGTAATTGTGTGTTCTTGCATATTCCTTTGCATGTGGTTTTGACAAAAGAGCCAGGGACTATAGTGACTGTCATTCTTCAGGGGGTTTAGTCTGTGTGCAGAAAATATAATTGGAAGGGGTTTGTGGGGAAGAGCAAGCAGTGACATGTTGGTTTCACCTGCATACCTGGACACACATTCATGCTACAGACAAGTACTTTCAATGGACTCTTATGACTCTACATGTGTTTAAAGTAGAAAAACATCTGAGACTGTGAGTACCCCATGTCTAACATGTACAGTCAACAAGTGCGTGCTCTTTATAAAGAAGCTAAAAGTCTATGTTTAGCTCACATGTAAAGATAGTCTAATATAACTAAGATAACCAGCATTGCTTTTGAGTGAACTGCTTTCTACTTTTCATCATTATTTTAATATAATAAGAATAAAATAGTGGTTGTACACATGCATGCCCACACTCGCTCACAGACACAGTACCTGTTATTGATATGTGTAATATAATGCATAATGTATGTGCAGCGTGGTTACTTTACAGACAGTACTAAAACATTGTTCCCTTGTTAAAAGTTTACATTATTGCTAGCAAACTGCTGAAAAACACCGACCACTTAGCTACACGATTTTAGCAAACGATTTGGCTGCAAAGTTTTTTTCCAATGCAGAGATTTTGGTGAACAACTTGCTGGGATTATTGATTTTATTACTTATGCTGCAAAAATTACAACTTAATTTAGTAGCAGTAACTTGAAATATGATTTTAACCTATTTTAACCAGCTCACAGATTATTGCAAAGGAATTTTGGTACACAGGGGGTTTTCACTTGTACTGTGGATTGAGGTTTGGACTTTGGCTGGGTCATTGCAATACCTTGATCTTTTTTTTTTGTCAGCCATTCTGCTGTGGCTTTGCTGCTGTGCTTGGGACCATTGTTCTATTTAGTGACCCAATTTTGGCCAAGCTTTAGCTGTCAGACAGGCAACCTCTTTGACTCTATAATACTTATACAGAGGAGCTCATGGTTGACTCAATGACTTCAAGGTGCCCAGGTACTGCAGCTACAATACAACTTCTAATCATCACCTCTCAACATTTTGCTCGACAGTCAGTGGTAGGTTTTGCTCATTTCTGCAAAGGACATTATTCCAGAAGTCCTCTGGTTTGTTTGGATGGCGCTGCCATATTCTTTTTAAAGACATAACGCTTTTTCCTGCCAAGCCTTTAAAACAACTCGTAGCTGTTTAGTCTTTTTCCAATTGTGCTGTCCTGAGATTCAACATGCTGCACGAACTTTAACTGCTTTTTACTCTTATAATTCCTATGGAAGCAGCAAAGGTGTACCTAGTTTTTCACACAACTTTATAGAGTCCTGTGAAAAACCTTTTCACATGACTGTACATTTCACTGTGAAATCATAACACATAGTATTGGATGGACATGGTTTTCCTTTTACAACCCATGGTTTATTGGTTTTCCAAGCGCATATACTCAAACTCTGCCGCTAAACATTCACTTCCACACAGCGGTCCCACAAGATTGAAAACATAGTCTGAGAACAGCATATGCATGTGTGTGTGTGCACGTCAGGCCATGTGGGTGTGCACAAGTCCAAGTTATTTGTGTTTTGATAGCGGCGTTTTTTGACAACCATTCAAGTATGTGGACTATCTCGTTTGGGCTAATTTGAATGAGGGATGATCCCATTAATGGGGGTTTTCCCTAATCTGTGACATCTGTGATGTCATAAGAGTGTGATATCATCTGAAGACTGATGAACTAACAACTTGAATCTTGTTATTTTGGATCTCATTGCAAAATCAATGAGGAGCAGTAATCAAGCCTGCTATCTGATGTTCTAGTGAAGAAAACACAACCAGGGCCAACAAGATGAGTTTTTTATGATAACAGACAAAAATAAATGGATCAGAAAAAAGAAGGAAAGTACAGAGATCTGCTGAATCTAAGTCCGTATTTAGTTTCTGGCCTTTTGTCCTCCTCTCTGCTCTCCTTTCCATCCTGACATGAAATAGTCATTAGATGTAGTGGTAATTCAGCCCAGCCGTCTTTCCACATTAGCTAATGTGCATCAGATAAGTCAGAAGGGTGTGTGTGTGTGTGTGTGTGTGTGTGTGTGTGTGTGTGTGTGTGTGTGTGTGTGTGTGTGTGTGTGTGTGTGTGTGTGTGTTCGTGTGTTCGTGTATACAGTATTTGGAACCCTGTATATGCAGGTCTGTGTGCGTCAGCGTTCAAAGTGTGGTTCTGTCAAGACTACAGCCTTAGCACTTGTGTGTTTCTACGTCAGACAGTTTGCATGACATGGTTTTCTGTTCTGTGGTTGACAGGTGCTAAATAATAAAAGCAGCAAGAACATGTACGAATAACAGAAAAGGCAAAGAAATAGACGGAGAAGAGACACGGAGAGGCAAGAATAGAAAACGGAGATGAGAAGACAAAAGTAAGAGAAGGCTGGAGATGTTGCTTTTAAATGCAGTTGCATAGTCATCATGGCTGCCTTTCATATCTTGCATTCATTTAAAGCATTTGTCATGTGCACTGTTAGAAATAAGTCTTCAACATATGTGAGATGCAGCATATGTTACGATCAGCAGCACAGGTCAAGAGGAACAGCAGAATGATGTGGAAAAACTGCAAAAAGAAACATTGCACATGTGCATGGCAAATAGTGGAGAAGAAGAGTGAGGATAACAGAGATAATATGCTTCTCGACCAGCTAATTAACAATCCTTCAAAACTGACTGTAGTTTTCTATAGAAATGTGTGAAATTAAGCTAATGGAGACAAATGCAGTTCCTCTACTGGCCACTAGGGCCCAACAGAACAAGTACTCGTAAATCTTACCTATTCTACTTCGTCTCTTTAAAGTAGACCTTTAAACCATGTTTCTACCGTTGGTGCCTTTTGAATTAGTTTTTTTTATTGCAGTTACTTGTCATATATAACAAGTTAGTGTGGTGCAAAAATTCTAGTATCTTATGAGTCTGTTGCTTAGCATTAACTGGCAGATTTGTGTGTCTATGGATTTTACCCACACTGTTCATAATAATGGAGCTTGCATTGGCTGACAATTTGGCACATCCCTCTCTGTTCTGCATGTGGTCACTTCTGGCTGCACAAAAACCCAGAGAGGCTAACACTAATAAGTGACATTATGGTAGCTGTGTCCATCTTTTAAGTACAGCTTATGTTGATTTTAATGTTTAATGATTGCATATTTGAAAGTCCCTTGATGTGCCCTCCAGTAAGACGCATTGTAAAGTTGCACAAAGGCATTTACAGCACAGCCTGTTGTATATAGCCTAAAAGTCTAAACCTCCTAATATTCTACTTCTCTGATACTTTCCCTCCCTTTTTATCTCTCCCTACCTAATGCAAGCATTTTTCTTCATTCCTTCTCAGCTGCTGCTGGTGTGACGTGCCAAGCAGCAGCAGCAGCAGCAGAGTTCTTGTAATTATGGATAAGAGGGAGGTTATGAGAAGTGGAGGGAAGCCAGCACTGAAGGGCATAACTGATGGTTTGTTGGTATTGTGTGCGTGAAAAAGGTAATTTCCCTCTTTGAAACATGAACTCCTGCCATAGAGAGAGACAGAGAGTAGTGGGTGCAGCATAAACTGAAAGAGAGACACAAAAGAGAGAGGGACGTCACAAGGTGACATCACCTGTCAGGATTCTGAGTGTCGACTCTGTGTTTGTGTTCTTAATTGTGTGTGTACAGTACATTTGTGGGTGTATTTGTATAATAGTCCAGTATGCTTTCAAATGATTGTGATTTCATATTAGTAGTTTAAGTCTAACTCAACCGAGACACCTGTATTTGATGAAATGCAACTGCTCTGCTCAGCATTAAGCAGAGCGCACAATGACAGTGTGTCAACAGAAAGTGTCAGCTATCTACCAGTGTTACATTTCATGGATTTAAGCAGATCTAAGACAGCTGTACTCTGGGGCCCCTTGGTAACTCTATACGTAACACACACATGATCTCAGAGGCACACACCTGGGCACGGTGAATCCTATCCCAAGGGCAGCTTTGAGTGGGAGAAGGAGTCCAAGATGAAGTACCGGAAGAGTTAAGTGTTACTGAGAAACTTAGAACCACACTGAAGTGCTACCATTAATAGTCTCGAGGTTGTTGATTACAGATGAATAAAGATACCAAATGTGGACACTTTTTCCACCTTCTTACTAGAATTAACATCAGTAATTTACCCTCTATAGTTAGATAAATAATATTACAATTTTTTAAAAATAATTTTAAGTCAGTTTGCCGATTCAAATGTGGCTGATGATGTCAAAACAACTCCTCAATGAATAAAAAACAACAGAAAGCAAGAAACCAAAAAATAAAGCCACATATCTGTCTTCTTTATGAATAATCGGAGGGTTACATAAATCAATACATCCCACCCTTTCCAAGGTCGTGTAAAAGGAGTTTGTAAAATCATTTTGATTTCTCACAACTGGCCAGGAAAAACTCTGAGATATGGGATTTACAGGAGGTTGGCAAAGAAGCATTGTGTAGACAGAATGATTGCTATGTATGCATCTACAGTGTGTGTGTGTCAGGATGGGTGAGTAGGCTTTGGCCCGAGGCGCAGTTTGGACAATTAAAAGAATTCCTGACTGCATTCTTTCTCCCATGAAAAACTCCCATACACACCACTACGCAGTATCTCTCTCCCTTACACTCTCCCTTATTATGTTCACCTTGCTCTCTTATTCACACAGTTACTCTCTGTCAGTGTGTTCATGCTCTTGTTTCACACTCTCTTCGTTTATCTTATTTTACTGTAATATTTTACATTTACAAAACATTTTAAAAACTGGAAAATGTGAATAAAACCAACACGCATTACTGTGAGACTCCTTAAACCTTATGTTTCACTGTAAATAGTAAAAAGGCACCATATCACATTGAAATCAGAAATGTATGCTGAATTTGACTTTAATAAGAACAGCAATTAAAAAAAAAAAAGCTGGACCAAAGGCACATTTGTGTAAACAAACCTCTGTAAGTGTTTGGAAACTCAAGAGGCAAGGGGGGCGTACCACGAAGCGAGAATAATGAATTAGTGATGTATGTTGCAGTTACAGTGTTACTAATACAGTTGTCTCTAAAGCTGGTTAAATCACCATGGTAACTTATGCTGAATACATTACCTAGTTAGGCCCAGGTGATGTAGTTTATTGCTATGATAGGTTACAGAAGCACAAACCGCCCGTTGTATCATCATTTTCTATCTAACACGTGTGACGAACACATCAGGAGTAACTCGGGATTCGGGATCCTTGCACAGGAATACTTTAGCATGCAGACTGGAGCAGGGATTGAACCACCATTCTTCTGATTAACAGATGACCTGCTGGACCTCCTGACCCACAGCCACCTCAAAATGCATGGATATCTTTTCATATTTGGTCCTGATCCGCTGCCAAGTCCAATGACAAATGACACTGCTGGTTTTGCAGCAAATAGAACACAGATTGCAAAAATAAATAAATAAAATTGCTCAGTTTCCCCCACAACATTTTGCCTCACAGTGTTTTCTGTTCCACTTAATTTGGGCTTGGTATGTGCTGCAAATGTTTGCATTTTGTACTTGCATTTAGCTGTAGAATCACTACTTGCTTTACCTTACTCTCGTTCTGTTTGACAAAAGGATGGCGGGACAGAAAGAGAGAGAGTGAGTAGTGAGAGTACTGTGTAATTTGTTCCACTGTAAGTGTGTTTCACTTCACTATGACAGTGCCACACACAGTGAAGCTTATTACCTCCCTGCTGCTTTCCTCTCCCGCGTGTTTCTTGCATTCCTCAGCGACTATAGATATTAACTCGTGTTTACAGCGTGTATGCATGAATTTAACATGTGATTTCAGATTATTTCTCAATGAACGTCCAAGGTGACTTTATCTTTACACAGCATATTCCCAAACTGCTGACGACAGATACCCCGTGTTGTTGCTGGAATCCATTAAAGCTCCACTGCCGTGTGAATACCCCAGCATGCAACACTGGCTGACTTAATGTACCAAACACATGCATCAAATCTTCTTTTGCTGGAACTTCTTCTTTTTCTGCAAGATTTCAGACATGTTGACGCTTATGGAAATGAAGTTAGCTGAAGATAAGGGGATTTCTTGCCAATCCCATCTGTCATCTTTCTAAGTGGTCTCGAATCCCAGCTTGCAGTGAAGGATTATATGCTAGTACCTCTGAGTGGATAATGAGCAGGAGTGTGACAGAGGCCGTTCACAGGTTTCACTTTTTACTGCTTATATTGAGAAAACTATCATCGGAATGTGGCTGTATTCCCAAGAGTGCCGGTGAAAAGATATGTGAACAGCTGTTGGGATGAATTGTTGAAATGTGTTACTGTTAAGTGATTTTGCAATCGCAGTTGTAAAATTTCCGCGGCATCCCCGGTTCTTTAGAAACTCATCTGTAAATCGCAAGAGCTCTTCAATTAATTTATTCATAAACTTAATTTTCTAATATTTATTTACTCTTAAGCGTAAACTCTTATAGTTATTTTTTTTTAGTTAAAGCAAAAAAAGCACAAAAAGTCTTCTTCTGCCCGGTAACTTTACACACTGTACCTTTAATTCATCACCCTCCTGGGTCAGATCTGACATATTGGGGCTTCTTTGCAGACGACTATACTTCACATGTTGTCACTATAGGAAATTAAATGAGCCAGAGCTGCTTTGGATTTGTTACAAATCCCATCTGCCATCCTTTTTAAGCATTTCCAAATCCAAGGCTGGTTATCCTTACTAAAGCAATTAAATTTTTCGGATTTTATTGGTGGTGTTTTGACAGTAGTGGATGTACAACATCTTAAAAGCAGCCACCATGTTTCAGTGCTGGCTTCTTAACAAGTGCTGCACCTGTTTGGTTTCACTGCCAGAGGAGATTTTGTATTTTATTAAACCACTTAAATGTCATAAGATTTCTTGAAAAGTGTGCAGTGAACGTGATTGTTACATAATGAGGTCAAACGGCTGAAGTTATAATTTCAATTTATTTATTCATTGATTGATTTATATATTACAAAGGAATATTTTGTGCCAACCTCTATCTGCCCCTTCATGTTTCAATTAGCCTTCTTGAGCATGTTTACAGAAAATGTGAAATCAAAAAGAAACAGTTTCATGTTCCTCTAACAGAGGTTTCCTGCTACTCTCAAGATTTAAACCGCTGAAGTGAAGTGAAGTGGGGGGTTTATTGCCAAATGTTAATACAACATCAGGAAATTGTTGCGATACAAAGTGTGACACATAAGTTACACACTAAAGTACCAGCTAACTCAGAAACTGGAACTGCATCTCTAACCTTTTGACCTGTTCCCTTCCTTTACTCTCCTTCGCCTTCCCATATATTATTAAGCTCACATGATGCTTTTCAGAAAACGAGTGAAACTTTCTGGAGATACTGGTGTTCCATGTTTTGCTCCAGAGTCAAAGTGAATTATTTTTGAGTCTCTCCTCACCGTTGTCTGATCCACCCAAAATCAGGAGCATAAGCCACAGCGAGGCTTAGCTGGCAGACCGAGGTGGTTAATTGGCTAATTAACTGCATGAAGCCCCAATCAAAGAGCCAATTAGCTTGAGACACATGCAGTTTGGCATGGCCAATTAGTGCCAGTGTTCGTAATGAACTTGTTAAGTATGAAACCATTAAGTGTGTTAATTAATTAGGCAGGGTGAATGAGGGGAGCAGTGAGGACAGAGGACTCACACATTTGATTTCTTTTTCTCCCTGTGAAGCAGATACTGCTGAGGCTTCTGTGTATGCACATGCAGTTTTCAGATTTGTGTGCACACAGTACAATGTGCAGATTATATTACAAAATATATGTTTTGTGCTCATATGTGAGTCTTAAGAGTCACATTCACTGAGGGAAATTAGTCCTACTGGTAGTTTTATGGAAGCTTATCTTAGTATTTTCATCCGAATTGTAATTATATGACAGTTGAAATCTTAGTCAGCATGGAGAGTATAAATATATTTTCATTTGAAAAGTTACATTTTTGTGTGGCTCACTGAGTGATACGCAGGGAGGCGTGGCTCCCTTCAAGCTAGAGCAAGAGCACCTGCACACATTTTTCACTGGGTGCTTATTTGAAAAAGAATCGCCAAATGGGATATTGCTAAGTTGCAACAGGGAAGTGAACTGAAGTTTGTAAGTATGAAGCCTTTAAGTGTCTCCGTGCATACATGATTGCAGTAAACAGGAATGACTCGGCCGCACTGGAGTAGTGACAGCAACTTTCTGACAACTAGGAAAAATTGGTCATTGCCCAGATCCCAGCACAAGTATTAAAATATCCTCTTTGTAATATCTTTGATGTATTAAAGTACACTGTACTAAAGTGCACTAACTAATCTGCGCAATGATACATGTGAAATTTATGATTAATGTACTTTTTTGACAAATAAACCCACAATATGAAATTATAAAACTGAAATAAAATAGAGTTAAGAGACACAAAGATTTGTAAGTGTGCAGCAAAAACTATTTAATGGTCCAGTAGAGGGGATCAGATGGAGGTTTCTGCTCTGTGAATCTCATTGTCAACTACTTATGTTAAAACCTGAGAGAAAAATGTGTGTAATTCTGCTCTGCTCTGACCTCTTTGTGTCTTTTTTAGGCTCGTTAGTTTAAAGATGACGTGGCTGACATAATTATTCAACCATACCAGGTTATGCTGGGGTTCCTCATTTCACTGCTTGGTACTCAGTATTTAGAATAAACACTGCACTGGCATTACTGTCATTGGGGCACACACACAAAAAATGGGATTGCAAAGTACAGCTGTATTTTTAACACAAAGAATAAAATGAGTTCACGCTGTGGAGTTCCAGTCGCAGGTGTCATCTGTTAACCAATCCTGGCCAATCGTTTCATTCAAAAGAAAGCAAAGAGCTTTTTTTAAAACTTAACCATATAAAACCAGCGGCCCACTTTCAGACCACTGCAGTAGTTGTTTATCGATGCATCACAAGTGCACTACAAGTGTTTTTGATACTGTGAGATTTTCACTTGCCAACAACAAAGGCAATAAACTCTCAAACACAGCAGTAAAGCAGAAAAGCATGAACTGGGACTCGATTATATTACCTTATATAGCAGCTGGTGAAATAAAGTAGGAATCCAGACATTCACAATATACAGTAAAATGTCACAGACTGTTACCTTAACTGTAGTTATGTGGTGCTCCAAGTGGGACTGTGATATCTGGCAGCCTGAGAGTGTGGCGCTCTTGAAAAGGAGTGAGATGTGTAGTCAGGAGGGCAGAAAGTGGAGAAATAAAATGATTTATGAGCCGACACTATTATTCTTTCCCTGGTTATTCCTCGGAGTCCTGCGTATTTCCTCTTGCCAGCTGTTTTCTCTTTCTCAAAGTTTTTCTACTGTTTTTGTCATCCAGCCCTCTCTTCTCATTCCTTCATGTTGTCGTCAGTGGCCACCTCTGTTTATAGAGCGTGTGTTGTTTGACTAACCTAATTAACCATGTGTGGCCTTTTAGCCCCACATACTCTGTGGTGAGCATAGATAGTAGTTCCATTATATCACCCGTCAGCCACTGTAAATCAGGCATGAGAAATCAAATTACAGATAAGAGGAATAATCTGTTTTATGACAAGTTTCCATGCAGAAGAAATAATCATTAATAATAAGGATTTTCTTTATGTAATGTTATCTGGCCCTCATCTCGAGGAATTGATTCATTGCACCAGTTTGCCAAAAGTTTGCGCACTAACAGGGCGTTTAGATTTAAAGATGCTATTTTTTTCAACGTTTGCCTCAGTAGTCTTTTCAACAGAGTGATATAAAGTAAGACTTCAGATTGACCATCCATCCATCCATCCATCCATCCATCCATCCATCCATCCATCCATCCATCCATTCATTCATTCACTTCCGCTTGTCCTTTTCAGGGTCGCGGGGGGCACTTGAGCCTATCCCAGCTGTCTTGGGGCGAGAGGCGGGGTACACCCTGGACAGGTCGCCAGTCTGTCGCAGGGCTAAAACATAGACAGAGGCAACCTTTCGCGCTCACATTCACGCCCACATCAGATTGACCATTAAAGTGTTATTTATATCCATTCAGATCAGAATCTCTTGCTTCCTCTCTTCCGTCTATTTTGTCCATATGGATTCAGTTCAGTCTCTTATGAAGTAAAAAAGGCATAAAAGCAGTGTGGCCTGCGTTTCACGTCTACAGTCTTTTGTTATTCAAGACAGATATTTTATCTAATTTGCTTCTAAGCTCTGAAAACCTTCTATCTTTAACAAATCTTTGTTGCAGGTGTGGTGTGTTTATCTGGCTTTGGACAGAGCGCAGATCCAAGTGGTTGTCAGTTTCCGCAGATCTTATGGTGTCTGATGCGTTCTCCATCTGAGGGAGTGAGCGGATATGTTGGCCAGAAGCTGCTCGCAGGGAAATCTGTGGCAATATGAAAGGCAGAAATAATTAACCACAGTGGATACGGGCTGCATTTGCAGTTAGTTTAATTTATACTTATTTCATTTCATTTTATTGTATGAACTCTTTTAGAGGAAAAGACAGGAAAGGGAGAAGATAAAACAGTCACAGACGATGGAAAGTTGATCTTTCGGGGCGGAGGAGAAGCAGGCAGAGGAAGGTTAAAAGGGAGTGCAAGAAGAAGAAGGAAAAAATGAGAATGACAAAGAAGGAAAAAAAATCAAATGATTTGTGAAGAAGAGGAAGACGCAGAGATCCAGGACATTTTAGAGGACACGTAAGAGATTCAAGAAAAGGGAAAGGGGAGTTAAACCTACTGCGATCTTCTCTAGATGGCATCATGCGCTTGTGGTTGTGGACTGCTACCAGACTCTGCATGTGGCTTTCCTGCCCACTGTACAACTTATTCACAACTTTGCTCCCTCATTTTTTCCTCTAACCATTATTGGACAAGTCCTGACCACATATTTACAGTTTTGAAAGGCACCACCTATTTTACAATCTTTCCTTAAACAACGGTGGAGAAGCAATTTGCTGCTGAATGGCTGTGCTGACCAAGCTCGCTATGAGCTCGCTGCGGTGGCCTTGACATGTGGGGCATCTCCTTTTATGAATTAGTCTTAGATTTAGAAGAAGCCCACCATGTGATGGTTTTGCTAAAGTTAAACTCGTGAGATGCACAAAAGGGTGGGGAAAACATGAACATGCTAGCATGCTTCAAAACTTTCTGACCGTTTATTGGATACTCAATGAGCCGAACAGCTTATATTGGCTAACGGACCAAATTTAAACTGTTTTACATCTTTAAAGACCAAAGCCACTAAAAAACATTTATAAATGAGACTTAGACGTATGATTAGCTTAGCAAGCAAGCTAATCATACAATCACACAATGCTGCATTACACGAAACAGTTTGCAGTAAAAGAAAGAATGTATACGTTCGCTCATTATTTCTATCTTGAAAATTCACAATTTTTCTTTCAAGAGCTTTGGCCAAGCCTTGGTAAACCACAGGCAATGTTCTTTCAATAACCTAAAACACTCAGCATATGCTAAGGTTATGTGAGGTTGCATGCAACACACACACGCAGTATGAACACACACTGTTGTAACGCCGTCTAAAAGCCTGAGTGGAAAATTGAAATTTACCACTTCTGGGCTTGTGCCAGTTATCTATCATGTGGAAAAATATGAAAAGGGAAATTAATGTAACATATTGTGCATCGCATTTCATCCTCTGTAAGTTTACCTACGTCAAGCGGCTTAGAGATCGTAACCCCCTAGTTACTGGTTGTCAGCACAAAGTCTTTTAGGAACCTATGTTGAATATTATATGTTACATTAAACATTTTCCTTGGGGAAGTTTATCCTAATCACTTTAATTTAAATCACTCCTAAAATTCATCACATCAGATTGTGGTTTTGGAGAGAACAGAAGTTCGGAATATGATAAATGGTCAAAGCACAGATGCCAAAGGGGAAAGTCAGTGTAGTGTCGAAAACACTGAAGCAAACAGAGGAGCGTGCGGCAAGAAAGAAAGCAGGACAGAGAAAATATCAGAGGGAGAATCCCACTGATGATAAACAGATGTGTGAGATGACACACACGCACACAGCTCAATTCTGCTGCAGTCACACTAGAGAAAACAGTTGCTGGAGAACATGGCACAGCGGAAATTATCGCACTGAACTTGAGCTCTTGTTGCATTTGAAGAGAAGGAAGAGGTCTGCGACCGCCTGCAGTCAGCTGCCAACTTTTGTGCATCAACACGGTATTAAAACAGCAATAAGACTGAGTCAGTCTGCTATCAGCAACGTGCAACTGAATGGGGTCTATTAAAATGGCAATTACATACAATCTGTGACGTTTTTGTTGACGTTTACGTACAGAGAAATTCACATTAACTATGAGCCAGAGCCTGACCGGAGATTCATAGCTTTGAAAGAGATATTCATAAATATCTCCACAAACAGTGGCATAGTTGCTGCAGGATGGCAATTAAACTGTAAAAATGACAACTGCTCGTCAACCTTCCTCTTACAAAGCAATATAACCTGAATACAGTTTAGTTGGCAACCTGCTGTGTTGAGTCCCATTTTGCAAAGAGAAGCAGAAATTGGACAGCAATATCCGCAAACCGTTTGAGACGGACTGTGATTATTTGGACACAGGTTACATCCCGCCAGGTGACCTGTGCACCTGGGAATGCAAGACGTGATTCACGCTCAACCTCTGGCAACCAACTCGCCAAAGGGTCCACACACAAGTGGCTTAGAAGGGTTTTTTTGTTTAATTCAATTTTTGCTCACCTCCTGGACCACTCATGAGATTTGTCTCTCTGCAACTTCATCTATGCTGTAAAAATAAAAATGGATTTCAGGCATCACAGTTTTGACACAGCTGAAGTGCAAGGGCCATCCACTGAGAGATCCAGAAATTGTAGCAACACTGGAAACGGTCCACGGGTGGATAAAAATCCCACAATGTAAATAATGAAGCACAGCACTGATCTGTAACCTTAAGACCTGTTCACATGTAAGTTACAATTCTTTGAAAACAACAACAACAAACTTTGTCTATTTTTAAAGGTAGATGCTTTTTTAAGGAAAATGAAAATTGAGCTTGCAGAAAAACAGCTTGAAGCATGAAGCTATTCATGAACCGTGTTGACTTTGTTCATGTGTAGACACAAAGAAACCAACGCTTTTGAATTCAATGAAGTGACCACCAAACCTTCACTTCCTGATTGGGTCTTAGGTCACAACACTCTGTAACAAAGTAAACAGTCTTCTGCTTCTTGTTTGCACTGGCTCGGCGTCAGCCAGTCTTACATGATTAATCATTTGAAATTGATCTTCAAGCGTGTTTGTAAGTTTGGAAATTATTTCTGAAACTGAAATTATTATTTCTGAATATTTTTGTTCAAACATGTGATTTTAAAATGGAAATGTGCCAATGTGGATTTATCTTTACTTTATTTAGCAGAGCTCAACATCACTTTCCAATACTGTCCTCTCAAGTCTGAAAATGATCCTTACACAAAAAACAACCATCTCCCGTGCACGCAGACACGCATTCCTCCTTATCCACGTCATTGCCTCCATCTCTTATGTGTTTAATTCAGATTGTGTGCATCGTTTTGGAAGAGAGATACAGTGAGTCGTAGCCAACATGGCAACTCATATTTAAGCAAAAGCACATGAGGCGAAGATGTACTGTTATGTTTTTTATTGGAGCGGGTGTGCTGCGGTCGCAGGAGGGAGGCTGCAGGCTGTGTGTTTAATGTGCTCGGGAGTAGTCGCTTCAGCCAAGTTGGCTGCAGCGTGTGGGTGAAAATGGCTTTGCGGTTTCATTTACACAGAAAAGGGGATAACCTGCCATGTGAGGCACTACTGCAAGGTCTCGTGTCGTGGCCAGGTGTCCTTACTTGCGTTTCTTCCCAAATAAAAAATACTTCTTTTTTTTTTTTTGTAAAATGATTTCACTGAAACCTTTAAAGACTGCTAACATCTGGGTGTTCCATAAATAATCCAAAATTCAGCGAGAACTGCTCACAAAACTCAACTTTGATCGAACACTGACACTATGAAAGGATGGCACTAAATCAGAGACAGATGGCCTCCAGAGACCGTGCAGCTGCTGGATGAAGCAACGTCTCTGTATAGGTTCTGAGAGAGTGTCTTCCAAGTTTTATGTTTACTTCCAACCTGACTGAGCTGATTATTTCAAAAGAACTGTGAAATACTATGTATTTTAAAGCTCAAACATAAGATGTATGTGTGTGTGTCTGTTTATTATGTGTGACCCATCCTGACAGTGACAGTAAAGTTGTTTGTTGACGTGAAGCGGCAGTGTGTCCTGTCCCAGTGTGGTCGTAACACCACATTGGGACCAGACCTGGATTTTGATTGTTTTCTGCCATTTTTTCCCCCTCTGGTCTGCAGATTTTTGCATTTGCATTTCTTTTATATTTGCCATATAGACTGATGTTTAAATCCAAGATGTTGTTCCAGGACTTTGAAAAAAAAAAAAAAAGCCCCAAAAATCACGTAATAAAATGCATGTGTTATATTGACTTCACTCACTTGGTGAGAAATGCAAGAGGGAAACAGAAATAGTCAAAACAAGATCGTGCAGCAGATTAGGCAGGGTTTAATGTTGCCGTCCTGGCATGTTTGTGGAAAATTATGAAGTAATTCAGCTCTTAAATCTTATGATTGACTGCTGCGTTCTGTGCGATAATTGAGATGGTTTGTGCTGTTCTTGCCACTAACACTTATATTCAGGATGCCAACTCTAAATCATGTCATATCCACTTTATTTCTAGCATTGATTCTAAAAGGTCGTCTGGTGTCATTACATTACCATTAAGATGTGTTTCTAGTGTTGAAAAGATGTGAGGAAAAGTGAATTAAACAGTGGGGATTATTCTTTTGTCCGAACCAGTAAACTTCTAGTTGTGCATTTTAATATGGCATGCATTAATGTAACACCTTTGAAATCAAATACATCATTGGCGAGACTGTATACTTACCTATTTTCGCAGCAAGATGACTCTACAGAGGATTAACCATTTATATTTTAATATTATTTATTATTTTTATGGGATTTCAGCATTGCCTCTTCTACAGTCCCTCCCTCTGTACCTTTCTCCTCTCCTCCTTCCCCGCTCCAAGTTTAAACAGCTTTGTTTTTTTTTCCCCTTGACACGTTGGCTCCGAACAGAGGGGAGGAGTGGCAGGAGGGACAAAAAGAAGGGGAGGAAAGAGAAGATTTTAAGCCAAAACAGAGAGAAATGACAGTTTGTTTGGTCAGGACAGCCTATTACTTAGAACACACTAATCTTCCTCCACTTGGCCGGCTACCTGGAACCTCAAACAGGAAGCATGGAGGGAGCCTGGAGACAGATGCTGTGGTGTAAAAATGAGTTTCATTATATACTTGTATATTTAACCCACTTTAGCACCATAAATAGAATAAACTAGCAGGTTCTGCTTGAAATAGAAACAGCAAGGGTATTTCCATAAATCCTAGCCTTAAAATAGCTGGAACACATGAATGAGGCAGGAAATATTTGACTTATTTTATAATCAAAGGAACACAAAGATGACAAGATAACAGACATGAGGAGAAGCAGCACATTTGTAACTTTTCTGAACTCAGAGCTGCTATGTGATGCTTCAGTACAGCCTCCTGTTAGCCAGCTGTGACTGGACAGCTTGAAGTGATATGCTTGTCCAAAGCAGAACACGTTTTTCTATCTTTATCTAAGTTTGGCATGAGATGAAAATGAAAGTGGGTGAAGACTTTTTTCAAGAATATATGGATTCCAGATTTTATTTTGGGGCGTTTAGACATTTCTCAGTGGGTGAGCATGTAGTTCTTTTGGGGGTGGGGGATATGTTAATGACAGCTGTTACCCCTGTAATAATGAGGTGATTTCCTGTTCCCCCGGTAACCCAAAATCACACCTAATGTCCTCTACTGCTGTACAGTTTGTGTGTGCGTCTGTGTGTTTGTCAGACTAGTTGACAGACTTCTATTTGCCCTGCTTCGTGTCTGGAATAAATATGGACTCAATAGTTCCTTTGATAGTCTTGCCACTCGGCTGCACGATGATAAAAAATCTTTTGTTCTCTGTTCAGGATCTGTAGGTCTTAAAATTTGAGGGGCATTCAAAGCCTAAACATGTGGAAAATATTCTGCAAATTCTCATTATGACTTCGTTAAATTCTTGGTTGTGTGAGAAGCTGTCATTGCCAGCCAGCAGAATAAAAAGATGGTGTGGTGAACATATTAAAGAAGAAAGAGTTACTTACTTTGTTTACTTTGTTTCTCCACAATCAGACATCAAGTGTGTCCACCCCGTTAAATTCCTAGCGTGCCAAATGCTAGCATCTTTGAGGTACACACAAAGTGTCCTTTGGTGTTTAAGCAGCTGCAGTAACACGGGATTCAAAAACCAAATGATTCTGCTTTAAAAGAGCAACTGTCTGCTTAAGGGATCAGAGGGATAACAATGTGTAAATCAAAGTCATACATGAGACCACAGTTTGCATATGTAACCTTTATTTTTGGTCACTCTTTGTATTGGTTTATGATTGGATTGCTGCACTCTAAAGGAACATGAATACTAAGTGGCCCAAGTGAGGTTGACACATGGATTTAAAAATCACTGCAGATACTTTAATTCTGTTACTGTCAGATGTTATTAGTACCAGTCATTTGCTAAAGACCTTCTCTTATGAAATAGCACAAACAGCATGAGTGGAGTTTTTGACGGTTTAGGGATAGATTGAACCATGATCCTGTTGGCTTACTGCAGACTTACTGAAGGAATTTCTGTCGAGTAGAAAAGAACTGTATCATCTGCATACATTCTTATTTTATACAGCTATAAAATAATGGAAGACAGAGCGTTGTGTTCACTGCTGCAAAAGAAAGATTTTGGGACTCATCTTTGATCACATTTTGATTTTTAAAACTTCTGCTTGGTGTTATGCAAGTTTGATTAAAAATTATTCTTGTCATTTCGTTTTTTTTATTAATTTTGCTTCTCTGTCAATAAAAATGAATACAGCTGTGGATGTCACACATATAGACAGTTATGGCCGTGCATTTTATAATTAGTATTTTCATACTTTTGATAAGTCATATTGACCATCACTTTTGTAAATCAGCTCTTTAAGGTCTCAAAGTGACATCCCTCAGCAAAACATTTAGTGTGACTGTGACTGCTATATATTTCTTTCAGGTGTCTCTCACGAGTACGATGGGCCTTCATTGGTGCCCACGTTTAATGCACTACTAGATACCTTGTGTGTCAGATTGTAGCCCCTGACATGTATGTATGAGGTTAGCAATATAACTACCTCTGTGCTGCCAAGGAAGCTTTCTGGCAGTGTAATGTTTACTAAGTACATTTTTGGTTTAGAAGTTATTTATTTTAATGGATTCATGTTTTCCTTTGCAGAAGTTAACTGCTGTCTTCCTGAATTAGAACTCTGTCAGAGAAACCTTGTATTACCGCTGCATTTTTTTCTGTAACCATTTTGACTTGCAGTAAGATGGCAATTAAGTGCCTTAAAATGTTCACATGATATTATTTACAGTACCCTGAAATAAAATAGTCTGAAACTGAAATGTTATAGTTATTGAAGATTAAGAGCTCTGATGTATGAGTAAAGTTTGTGTCCACCATCACAGAAAAATATCTTTTGATTGCCTGCAGCATAAACTGCACCTTAGCTGTACATATGGACAAACAGTTGCCTTTGGGTGGCAGTCTGGTGCAAGATCATGTCCTTGTCAGTGCATTAGTGGTCAACCTACAGAGTGGTGGTCACTCTAGAACGGATATCACCAAGGAAACTTGTGTGCCATGGTGCCAGGACATGTTTCCGCCTTCAGCAATGAAAAGCACTACAGTGCAGGAGAAGTGTACATTTTAAAATGTGACACAACAGACGCACAATTCTGCAGAAAGTCTCTCCTTTTATTTTATTTATATAATTTCTTAATTTTTCAATTTGATGAGTGATTATCACCGTAACTATAAGATATGCAATAACTTTCCAGATGCGTTATGGGTGGCCTAAATAATAATTGTATAACTATTGCATTTGATTTAACCTTCCACTCATCCATTCCTGCATCTCCCACCCACTCCTTTATTCATTCATCACACTTTTTTTCTCCCCCTCTAACTATCTTCAATTACTGGTTGATGGTGGGGATTTCTCTGCCCTGCCAGACACAGACAGCTGTCAGTGCACCTGAGAAGTAAGTGTATATGAGTGTTTTTGTCTAACAAGTGTTTGTTTTGTGAGCAGCTGTTCTAACTGCCTAATTTTCAGAAAGTGAAATTTTGATTATGAAAAGCTGAAGCCCTTTGATGTCGCCCTCTGGCCCTCTGTGTCTGGAATGTCAAGTTTTGTGAAAGTTAAGTCAAGCTGAGATTTACACACTCTGCAAATGTTCAAGAGTTTGCACCTGCAAACAGGTTGTAATGCGTTTGTAAATTTTCTTTTTTGTGAAAATATTGTTGTGAAAGTGTATCGAGTATAAGAACATGTAGCATGCACAATATTGAAATCGGGAAATTGGAATTAAGAATTAAAAGCTCACTCAGCTAACAGAATGTGGTTTATTATGATACGCTTCAGTAAAAAACCAAGCAGGAGGATTATTTTGCCCCCAAAACGGCAGTAGTAATAGTGATACATGATATATGACAGAGACATTTCTTCATTGTGTTTATATATGTATTTAGTGTAGGCACTGAAGAAAGATTTAATAAAATGATGAAAAGCAAAACTGTTACACTGTAGCAAAAAAAGGTCTAATACACATTATTAAAATTTGTGTGATGACCAAAATGACTGCGATTGAGACAGCTGTAAAACTACAGTAAGATTGATCCAGTCTGCTATCAGTTCATGATTGAAAAGGGTCAATTACATGTATTCTGTTTCTAATAATATGGCAAATAACAGTGATAAATCAGCAAATTGCAAATCTGTTGCAGTCTATAAGAAAGAGAAATCCGTATATTCCGAATTAAGGCAAAACCTCATTGATTTAAAAGAAAGATCCAGAAATTTCCCCACCAGTGGAGACAGATTTAACATGAAAATGACGCAGGTGCTCGGTAATCTTTCTTTCATGCAGGAATAAACAGAATAAACCAATTTAAGTCAGACATGAGTTTTGCCCATCAGCGCAAACTAACTCAGAACTAGAAAATGTGCATTTCGGACAAAATGCTGGGTGGATGCCTACCGTGCCGAACCTTCAACTGTATGCCGATAATAGCTGGAAATACCTGGCACGCATACATGTACATTATTTCGGCAGCAAGCAGGGAACCAGTGTGTCGCATATGTTTAGGCAATGTCAAACGGCACTATGAGGCAAAGCAGAAAGCCTTTGAACAATCACCCAAGTTTGACCTGTTTCACAGCAGTCTCAGATCAGTCCACCAGGCTAGATTGTAGACACCTGAGTTTATTCAGTTAACAAAACATTTCAAATAAATAGCAACAATGGTGTCTTTAAACAAACAAAATGTAACATTCTCTTTGCTTTCTGCCAAAAAATGCTCTTCATTCACAAAACAAAATCCACAATAACATAGTACACTCTGTGTGTGTGTGTTCGATCACGTTGAAGTAGTTATGCATTGGAGTGGAGAAATGTATATGTATATATATACATACATACATACATAC
>VURO01000112.1:80643-90905 GCA_015108175.1 Pelvicachromis taeniatus | reverse complement strand
AGAAGCTATTAAAAAAAAAAAAAAAAAAAAAAAAAAAAAAACTACTTTCACACAAACTGTATTAGAAAAACTGTTTGCCACATGTCTTTTGTGGATTTCAGGCTTTCAGTCTTTTTTTTTTACAGGACTTCTTGTTCTAAATGATTCTGGGTCAGTTTGGCTTTTCTGTCATGCTCATTGATGCTAAAATAATTTGGGACCAATCAGAGGTTTAATTGAGAAGACCGGATGATGAACTGGAAAAAAACCCCCAAAAAACTAAACTGAACTAAACATCTTAAGTGCATCAATCTTTTATGCTGCACTGCCCCCAAAACCTGTACGTGGTGTGTACTCAGCTGTCCAGTAATGGACACATTTCTCTTAATGTACTTTTTCAGTTGGACTAAAATATAATTCTTTATATAACAGTATTGACACAATGAGCTTATTTTGAAAACGAGAAAAAAAAAATAACAGAATAATTTAGGTAAATTATCTCTCTGATGTGGCTTAATCAAAACAAACAGCTAGCTGCCAATTTCTAATGGGCCATCTTTCATCTGAATGGACACAAAGACTTGAAACCCACGTCTTATTGAGCAGTCCCATTGGAAATTCACAGATTTGGCCAAATTTTGAAGACGAAACATAAAACCTGCCAACAGGCCCTTCAGATATCTATGCACCCACTGGCATACGCTGCCAATTATCATGATCTCAAAAGCGCTAATGGAATCTTGAGCGGTAATAAAAGTAAATAATTAAATTAAAGGAGCTCTTGTATCATTGTTTGCTGTATTCAGGCCCATTAGAACCTCCAGTATTCTCATGGTAATTAATGTTTTGGTTTTTTGTACTCGCGTAATGAATTCTGTGTTTTTCCTCCAAACAGTGTTGTTCAGACATTTGTGTAGGTGCTGGCAGAGAAACAAAGACGTACATTAGGACCCATTGTCCCCTGTGATTATTAAAGTAAACAGAAATAGTGAAGAGGTATCATACACAGCTGCAAACACTTGAGCCTGTGTTTGTGAAGTGGGAGAAAGGGCCAAGCAACCCTCAAGACTTTGTCAGAGATGATCCCATTATTTGGAGCTTCTCAAGAGCTGAGCGGCAGACTGGCTAATGAGGCTTTGAAGATCCATCGCTGGCACACAACTCACATGCGGCAGAGAATTCGGGGAGCGAAACAGAATCTGGCACGAGATAAAATGTTTCAGCCAAGATCGGCCGCAAATACGTCCATTGCCTCGGCTCTCTGCTTTTATTTTGCCGGCATTGCTTTTCCAAGACCTTTTTAAAAGAGACAAAGACTTCCCAGGAGATGAATGTGAATGTGTAATGTCCAGTTCACCTGCAAAAAGACCATTTTTTTTGTTTTTGAAAGATTAGGAGCAAAGTTAGGAGAATACTTATTAAAATAAAGTATCTGCCAAGAGAACACGAAGAAGAGATTTTAAAAACAAGTCAAAATATCTAACATAATATCTAATATGCAGCATTTGGCTGGATACGAAGATGTATTTATTTATTTTCTCAATTCGTAGGAAATTGTGTCTAAATTCACATTTTTTGTTAAAAAAGTAACTGAGTCAGACACTTCGAAGTCTCGTCACAGCAAACATAGCATGACTGCAGACGGTGTTCTCTCTGCCAAAACAATGATCATCATTAAACCTGCAGCCCGCTGCACTCGTGGTGTCAGAGCTACACCTAAAGTACGGTGGTTCAGATGCGCTGCAACTTAAGAAAAATACCAGCAAATAGAAAAGCACTGCAAAAGCACACAAACTTGAACTTCGTGAAAAATCGTGATGAACAAGTTCTCAAATGAAATGAAAAGTATTCTACATGCTTTATTTTGCATTATTGTGCAATTTAACTATATACCATTCAGAAATTGTCTCTAGTATTTTGCAATGTGAAGTTATTAAATAGTCTGTGCTCAAATATGGGACTTTATAGGACAACAGCTTTTTTTTTCTTAGAATTTAACATTCAATACTCAAGATATTTTTTGATGTGTAGACCCCAAATAACATATGCTGATTCATTTTGATGGTAAGACGACCTTTAGCTTTAAAGGTTTTTGTGAAATTCATGTTTAAACATTGCCTCATTTGGGGGAAAAAAAGGCCTGATATTGGGTCGACAGACAATTTTTCAAAAATATTTATTTTAACAAGTATTTAACTCATGAAGCTAAAAATTTTATGTTTTTACTCGTGGAACTGCTTTCTAGTGTTTTATTGTCCTTTATGTCAACATTATACTGTTTGGCAAACTGTTATACTTAATCAACAACAAAAATACAGGTGGTAGATGCCTGTTGCTAAGTATGTAGAATTTCACTTTTGTGGATATAAATTATTATTTCTAATTATTATTTCTATGTCAGTGTAATAACATGTAGCTGTGTGCCAGGTTTGACTGTTCAACTCCTGATGGTCCAAGAGGAATTTAGAAACAAATAAACACAGAGACTATTTATAGGTTGTGTTTAATGTCTTGGCTGCTGTAACAGGATTTCCCACCTTTCAAGGGATTACAAATGGTCAGAACCTGATGTGACAAACTTTTCAACATCACGAACATGAAGAAGAAAAGTGTGAGACAAGTTTCAGTACATAAAACTCAAGAGGTTTAAGGTTTGAAATCGTTTCTTTAAATAAGTAGAAGCAGTTCACATATAAGACCGGACAACGAAAATGAATGTTCCAGCATCAAAACCTGAAAATTGTGCACTTTGAACTTTACTTCAAACATATTTTTCATAAAGTAACAAATTGTGTGTATATATGTATATAAAAAAAGAAGCATGAGGTTTATGTTTTGTACAGTTTCTGATGAACAAAAATGAAATGTTCGTATGTTTTACTAAAATCTGATAACAGCATGGATCAGAGCTTGTAACCTTGACAACAGTGAGCGAGGCAAGTTTATACTAGATCGCAATCTACAACACAGGACAGGCAGGAATATGATTAAACTAAGTCAAACACAGAGAGTTGATGTGGACTTAAAGGCATAGCACTGCTGTACACAAGTTCCATACAAAGACCTGGTTTCCTGGTTACTGACTCATTTTCTCCAGGCTGTTGCCGGTTACAGTGTCTAACCAAAGCAATCTGTGAAACCTGTGTTAACATCAGACATCTTGAAATAATCTGTTCGGCCTCGCTGTGGAAAAAGTGGCTCAAGAACACTAATTAACAAGCGGGGGGAAAAGTTATGCAAGCAGCTGCTGTCTGGAAAAGCCATTCTGTTTAATGATTATACAACTGTGATGAGAGTACAGTGAGTTTGCATACTACTTCATTCGTCCATCCGAGGGCTTCATAACGCATCTTTAGACAGGCTTATGTGGAGTTAAAGCCAGAGTTTTGTTTTCCATTTGATTAATTCAAATGTAGCAAAAGAATTACTTATCAAAGTAGCAAACATTAGTTTCAATTAGGCAATTTAGGAAACTACCTGTAAAGTAAGTACTATGAGCATTGGAACACACCCCGGTATGCCCCTGTAGTATCAACACTTATAAAAAAAACAATAATTGTACAGGCTATTTTGTGCGTTTTCCTGTGATGTGGAGTTCATTTTTATGGAGCTGAGTATCTTTAAATAAGAATAATGTAGTGGCGGGAACGTCACATTCCCAGGAGCAGGACTCTTGGATCTTCCACCACCGCTTTGATCTTGCGTAAAAAGGTGACGGCTTCTCTGCCGTCAATTAGTCGGTGATCGTATGTCAATGCCACATACATCATGGGCCGGACCTCAACCTGCCAAAGCAGACTTTAGTTAGTAGACTTAAAATTATTATATATGAAAAACTGTATATTGATTCTAGGATTATGATTTAAAGAAAGAAGACCTGTATTTCAGTGCACACAATTCTCACCTTGCCATTGACGGCCACAGGTCTGTCAAAGATGCCATGCATGCCCAGGATGGCAGACTGCGGGGGGTTAATGATAGGTGTGCCAAACAAGGAGCCAAACACGCCACCGTTGCTGATGGTGAAAGTGCCTCCGTCCATATCCTCGACAGCAAGCTCGTTTTTACGAGCCTGAGGAACAAAACGCAAAAGGATTTTCTCATTTATTTAGGGCTGCACATAACGTCCAGGAACAACAAATATCTGCTTTTCCCTGTGAAATGAAATAGTTCAAAACCAAATCATTTTAATTAGTCTGTGCTGTCCCTCATCGTTTACCTTTTCTCCCAGAGCATTAATGGCTTTCTCAATGTCAGCGAAGTTCATGGTCTCAACGTTCCGGATCACAGGTACAACGAGCCCCTAAATGTGAGAGGTCAAACCTGGTTAATGATGTCCGATTCAAGTAAATCCATGTTAGCTGGAGCACAAATCGAAGGAGTCAAGAGCTCTAACAGCCGTTTGTAGAGACTCAAATGTCATACCTTTGGAGTGGCCACGGCAACGCTAATATCTACGTAATCTCTGTAGACGATCTCTTTGGTTGTGTCATCAATAACTGCAAAAGTATTTTGTAAAATAACAAAGAGAAGTTTAAATCAGTAAAGTTGTGCTTGAGCTGTGCCTACGAGAGTGGAGATGTTTGTGTGTTCTTACCAGCGTTGACGGCGGGTTGGTCGATCAGACCGTGTGCAGCAGCCTTAACAAACGCCGACATAAAACCCAGTTTGGTGTCGTGCTTTTTTAAGAAGGCGTCCTTGTGGAGTTTTCTCAGCTCGTGAATGTTGCTGAAATTTTGAACATTGGAGGAAAAAAAAGAGATGGAAATCGGGTGCCTTAGGTACAGCTCAAGAAATCTGGACTGATGCTCACCTCATGTCTACCTCGTTAAAGGTGGTCAGCATGGCACAGGTGTTCTGAGCCTCCTTCAGCCTCTGAGCGATCCTCAGCCTCATGCGGTTCATCTTCACCTGGACACAGGAAACAACAGCCATAGTTATGCGTCTGTGTTTTGAGGCCAAATTATTACAGAGGAATATGTTATGTCTTTGTGTGACTTACCCTGCTTTCTCCTCTCACTCCTGGTGCTGCAGGAGCTGCTGTGGGGGCTGGAGCTGCAGCAGCCGGTTCGAAAGCAGAAACTAAGTAAAAACATGAAGACATATTTTAATAATTAAACCAAAATCATTGATTTATACATAGCTCTTGTAAAACAAGACAACATGAATGATTGTAACCTAAAAAGATGCAGAGGTACACATCAGTTACTCAGCAACTACATAAAAACTACACACCGTGCTTAGGTTGGGCGGGCTGTGGTGGCGGCACTGGAGGACTGACAGCTGGGGCTGCAGGTGGAGGAGAGGGTGGAGGAGAGGCTTCAGCTACTGGAGGTGGTGTATCTTTTGCTTGGGAGGGGGCAGCTTTGGCAGCAACGGCTGCGAAGAAAGAATTAGAGAAGGACAAATACAGTGTAGGTGCAATGATTGCCATATTATAGTTTGCTTCGTGTTTTCATAACTTTACATTAATAATTCATCCACGTCAGGAAACGTTCTGTTCTGTTAGTTAACGCTTTGATTTTTCTCATATATTGTAAACTGGGTTCAAGTTACTGAAAATAAACAAGCAAACCTCCTTTCCGGAGTTTAAAGAGAGGCGTTCCTCCTTCTACCTTCCCTCCATCAGGCACCAGCAATTCCTCGATGACACCGGCTGCAGGAGAGGGGACTTGCACTGAGGTCTGGAAGCACAAAACAAAGAAGTCTGTCAGAATTTTAACAACACCCTCCCACAAAAAAAGGCCGTCTCACGTTTCCTCTGTCGTACCTTATCAGTCTCGATTTCACAAACCACTTCATCCTCTGACACGGAGTCGCCCACAGCTAAAAACGAACCAATTAAAAAAACAAACAAACAATCAATCCGAAAGCGTGCATCGCATGTGTTGAACACTTACCACCAACATCCGGCTTATTCTTACAGTCAGGTATTTGTGGCATATTTATACACACCAACCTTTCTCCCACCTCACATCCCCCTCTGTAACTGATTCTGCAAATGCAGGAGTTTTGACTGTGACCACTTCATCCCCTGTGCAAAAAACAAGCAAGCACAAAAACCCATTTCGCAGTCAGTTAAATGCAGAAGAGATACTAAGCACGATGCTAACATTGGTTAAAGACACAGATTTGATACATACTGTGATGAGCAGATGTCTTAAAGTATCTTATTTGGTAGATATTGGCCGATGATGGAAAATCACATCTAAATGGCAAGAAGAAGGGATTTACTTTTGATTGGCAAAAAACAAAAACAAACAAATACATAGATAAACAAATGTATTTTGGCTCCCGTTTGTGGTATTGTTTATCACCCAGCTGATACATCTTTGATTAGGTCTAGCTCACATTAGACTGAGAAACTGATGAGTCGTTTCAGAGGCGTTAAAAAGCACATGCAGCACTGCCACACTTAAAGATCAAATATTTCGGTTCATTCTGTACAGCAGATGACATTTTTGGGTCCATGCTGGGAATGGGAGGGTGTTCATGGAGAGACAAACTCACGGCTGAGGTTTCCTGTAAACTATCTGGCTGCAGACGGCGTGGCCTTAAGGGAAACAAACAAAAGAAAAAAAGAAAATCAGCACAAACTGCCGCCGTTTTTCCTCACGCTCTAACAGTAGATATGAGTGGAGCTTTCTGAAAGCTGCAGTTAACCACTTGTGGGCTCCTCAGGCATCTTCGCCATTCAGCCAGCATTACTCATGCTGCTTCAGACGACCCGCTAATAGAGCATGGTTATTCATGAGAGACCGGATAAAAAGAGCGGCCCGAAATCCAGGCTCTAAAATCCACCTAAACGCGTCGTCCACTGAGAGGCATGCTTACCTGATGCGCTCTGTCGGACCAGCACATCGTTGAGCTGTAAAGATACGACAAAAAGAATTAGATTAATTAGAACAGCTGCAACTAGGAATTATTTCCATCGTAAATAAACTGCAGACTGTTTTCATTCATTTTGACTGATAACATTTTACAGAGGCTTATTAATATCGTCTAGTGTTTTGTTTTTTTTGACTAGAAGATGTAACTTTGCAGTTGTCCACCCACTCGCTGACCCACCCATCCACATTCTTAAGCACTTATCCAATTAAGGGTGTATAGAAAATTTAAATCTTGCTTCATTTTAAGTCAACACATTTTAAGTGTTGCTATTCTACAATGTGTTAACTGGAAACCTGTAGGAGAAAATTCAGTTTTCTCACACATACAAAATATACTGTAAATACTAGAGGTGGGAATCACCTTTTACATTTTAATTTATTTAAATAAAATATCAATATTTATTCTCTTTGTATCAATACGATACTGCCAGTGCAAAATATCAGGATACTGTGCTGTAATGATCGATGATTCTACATTTCTGCGCTCTCTTTTCCTCCGTGGAAAATAAACAGAGGCCAATCCTTCATACTTTTAACATTCAGCTGTAGCCACAGGATTTTTCCAGTGCTGACAACACAGGCTGCTGAAAGGCCACTCCGCTGCTGCCTGATATGAGTCGTCTGTGTATTTTAGGGGATGGGCTTCTAGAGGAGAGCTCTGTTTAGTTATGACTGCTTTTACAGTAATGTTTGTCTGGCGGAGTCACTTGTGACCCAGACCTAAATCTGCGTACTCTGGGCTTGCCAGAGCAGGGTGGAGTTGTCAGTGGATGCGATACTCGGAGTACTCGGAAGCATGTGCAGGCACGCAGCCAAGTGTCAACAGTTTGACAAACCACCGACTCATCCTGCATTACTGCTTTTGTCCCCCCAAGTGTTTTTCCAATAAAAATAACGTATGGAGTTAAAAAAAAAAAAAAACTTCTACGTGATTACACAACCTGCTTAAACAAATACAAACTTTTCCAGATGTTACCTGACAGATGTGCATGTGAGAACACAAATGTCACGCCTGTCTGATCGAACATTAAGTGACCGTCCCTTTTCTCGCCTCCTGCACGGACCACACCTAAACCAAATGAAGCTGTGGGAACATGGCTCGAGTGGCCTGTTTCCTGTCTGAGCTAGATATGAGAAAGAGAAACTTTGAAGACTGTTGAACCGGATTCTCCACACATCTGCTGGAGCGGCACGCATGAATTCAGATTAGTAATCCTGCCTTATGATTTATATAAAGCTGAGATAACAATGGAATCAATTCATCAAAATGAATTTATTGTTTACATTTGTTGTTATAGGTACTCCACCTATAAGTACTTTTGGCTGTTCCCTTATTTCCCAAGGGCAGATACATCCATGTATTTCATATACAGCACAAATTTTATGTAACCGGCACTAGAAGTACGCTAGTCTGTTTTGTGTCTTCTTCAATCTTCTGACATTTAGTGGTGAAAATTTCCACACTGTCTCTTAAATTGTGTAACTTTAACTTAGCTCGACTAATGAAACACCAATTCATCAGAGCCCTACTTGTAAACGTGGGACGTACTGATTGTGAAATTCTGACCGGACATGTATTCTGTTCCGTTTTGTTTGTTTATTATGTTACTGCATTTATTGCCTCATGAACTAAACTGCCCTAATGTCATTTTTAGACACAAAAATATTGTAAAAATATTGTAAAACAATATTTTTGTGTATTTGTTAATTCCATTATTCTGCAGGGCAACTTCTTTTCCCACAGCCTAGCATCATTTAAAGAAGTCGACGAGAGCCTAAATATCTAGGCATCCCTATTATAAACATTAAGCTGATGTGTGTGCAGTATTAAACAGATAAGCATGCAGCACAACTGTGTCATCATAAAGCCACCAACATGACTTAAAGAGTCCACACCTTTTTTTGAGGCTTCAGAGAAAATACCAACCTTCAATCTACACTCCACTGCTTTTATCCAAGTAACTGACAACCAACACAGCTCAACCAGGAGCTGCGTTGATACGGATAACCAAGATACCCATTATCAGAACAGCTCTACAGACTGAACCCAATGACGACAACACTCATGAGAAGTACAGTTCAACTCTGAGTAGACACTTAGTACCATCCAGCTCATATTTCAACTCACGCATCTGCACGCATTGCTGGACATGAGAGGGGAAAGCCAGGCTATCTGTTACACACACGTCTGACACGGGCTATTTCTACACACAAACATCATCCCATTTCAGACTGTGCCTGCCACACACAGCAGTGTACAGCAACCGCTGGGCTTTCAAAACTGCCAAGAAACAAAACAATTAGCGGGACATTGAAAGGGTGGCTGTGGTGGACCTCTTCGCAAACTTGTGCTGCCTCTCTGACAGTGTACCTGCAGGTCTGTCCCTGGTAACGAGGCCCTTGCTTTCACGAGCTAACAAGCTAGCCATGTTGTAACTCCTCGAAGCGCTTTTAAAACACAGATTCGTTTGGCTATTTCTCCCCAGCCTACCTGACGAGCCGCTGACAGAGAGCGGCACAGCGTCCGGTAAACACGCGGAGATCGCGATAACATAGCGTGGCCAGGGAGTGCCTGCCTGGTCCTGACAGCGGTTGAAGCGGCGGTACGGAAGCCCAGTAGAACTCTCAGAATGGGAGGAACCACTGCGCCTGGACGGGAGGGGTCCACCGTAGCAGGCCGTGGGAGCAGACTCAATATTACTCACACTCCGGTTATAGTCCGCCTCAACATGAACTTTAATCCTTTAAATATCATGATTAAAATTAAATAAATTTAGCTTTTCCTATAATAACATAATGAAATTATTTATTATTAACAGGACTGTACCATGTCTGGATATTATACTTTTAAAACAAATAAGAATAATTGATAACACCACGGTGTTTGAGAAACAAGAAAACAGACACAATAAATAAACTCATAAAGAAGTAGTAATTGATTCGTATAGTCATTAATAATGTGGTAGGTTACGGGACGGGATAGGCTGACATATTAGAACACACCTCCTGCTTTCTGGAGCGCTCTCTGCTGCACCACTACAAATAACCGAGTCTCCTCCTGCAGGTCCCAGACCTGCACCCTTCCCCTGAGCCCTTTGGAGACTAATACAGGTAAGTTTTATATTGCACATCGAGTAAAAATGATGCCATGTTGATGATACTTTAATATCTGTTTTTATCTTTACTTATTTAGTTTGATTTCAATTAAATACTTTTTTTTGGGGGAGAAAATTGCAAGGTAACATACAGCCTAAAAAGGGATACCATATGCATGTGAGAATTATGTCTCTACTAGCTGTACCAATTTCTCTTTCCTGCTACTATTACTTGCATTTTATTATTCATAAGTATTTTTTCCACTTTTTTTTTTTTTTTTTTTTAACCCAACCAGGA
>VURO01000112.1:67089-80623 GCA_015108175.1 Pelvicachromis taeniatus | reverse complement strand
ATGAATCAGAGTGTTTGGAGCAAAGCCATGTATTCCTCCAGCAACATCTGCCTGGATGGCTGTGCTGCAGAGCATCTCTCCTCTTTTCAGCCTGACCTCATGCCATCAAACTCAGATTCATCAGGTGTTTCTTTGACCTTACACAGAGAAGGCGAGAACATGAAAACGCTACCAGATAGTGCTTATTATAGCAGTGTAGATGCTGGTTTGATGTATTCCAGTCAGCTGGATTTCACTTCATCCAGAGGCATCACCAGTGGACCTTTATCCATGAGAAGACACCCGTCACTCGCACCCACTTCTTATGGTCACCATGACTGGACCCTGAACAGAGGCCATCAAGCAAAGCGTGCGAGAGTAGAAAATATAATCAAAGGTATGACCAGCCCTCCTCATATGTACGACACAGAAGTGAAAACAAACGAGCGTGAAGAGACCGACTGCATGCACGATGACGAAAAGATCCAAGAAGCGCCTTTCCTTCAGAAAAACATGGAAAGCATGGCTCAAAGCCAGGTAACAAGAACGCAGCTGGAGAACCAGCATCAGCACCCCAGGCAGCTGAGAACAAGGGCGACTCACTTAGATGGAGTGAGTGAAGACCATGATCCCATCAAAACATCTCCTGGTGATGCGTTTACAGATTTGTACAGTGAGTTTGAGAGCAGTTCGAGTCTAAAATATCAAGGATGGAAGAAGGTTAAGTTGATGAACTACTTCCAATCCAAACCGGGCAGAATAAAGCTGATGGCAGATGTGTTGAAGTACGAGCTGTCCAGAGTTGTCAGCAAGAGCGTTGACTCCATTTTCAAAACTGTGCCACTTTTACAGACATCGCCATACAACGTGGAAAGTGTAGAGACTAATATGCCTCTTCAGCCATCGGTGAGTAGTGATGATGATAAGTTAAGACTTCCATGTTGTGGGATTCCAGAGGTGCAAATCCCAGATGTCCAAACAGAAGCTCTGTCTTTGGTTGTGCAAAAACACGAACTGGAAAGATCCAGGTTGACAGCTCACCATCATCCAAAGTCCCCAACCTTCTTCAGCAATGACTGCGCTCTGCAGGAATCTCAATCATTAGAGAAGAATCACCACATGGATCATCATCATGCTCTCAGGAGCCTACAGGACAGATGCTCGGAAGAGCACTGGAAGTCAGTCACAGTGAGATCAAAGGTAAATTCCAGATCTGTGAGAAGCCCGCAGACTCGCGCTATGTCGGCAGATCCGGTGCTTTTAGAAAGCATCCATCTCCCTCACGTGAAGACGGAGTCTGATATCCTGGTGAAAAGCAACCTGTACATGCTGAATGTATCCTTTCTAATTTCTTGTGTTTACCTGTGGCTTTAAGTAGCACTGGGCAGTGACAGATCTCCAATATATCTGAATACTGTAGCATCTCACACAGACACTTTTAACATCTTTACTGTAAGTACTATAAGTCTCATTTAAATCCTTTCTATCAAGCACACACATGTCGATGCAATCTGGGATTCTGTATGTTAACCAAGTACACTGAGGCAATGTGGACTTGAGGATTAAACCACTAGCCTTCCAACTGGTAGGTGACCCTGTTTTTAATACCTCTTTAAAACACTGTGATTGACTTTGTCTTAAAAGGCGCTTAAAAATAAACTTTATGTACTTAGTAGATCTGCTGAACCTCCTGATTCCCAGCCAACCCCTTTAAAAAATAAGACAAAAACCTACCCATTGTGGAATAAACCTTTTCATCCCTTGGCGATTGGTATTGGCTATAAATGAATCTGTTTTGGAGAGAAAATCTAGTTTTTGCGTGTTTTGTCCTTAACGCTAGTGAATTTTAGGAGGGTCTGACCACAAGTCATCTGAAGAAAGCAAAGCTTATGTTTTTCTACACTCGCTACCCGAGTTCACTTGTGCTGAAGATGTGTTTCCACGATGTACAGGTGAGAGACGGCTTGCAAGTTGGATTCTTGTACGCGTCGTATTACCGTTCCTCCCACAGAATAGAATATACATCTTACATGTAGTGAATTTACAGATTTATACAATTTATTTTATTTTGCATTTGATCAACAGTGATACTGCTTTCCATTTTAGGAGAAAACTCTCGACCTGAAAACATACAAAGAGTCCTCTGTAACCTCTGGGTTTAAGATTACATCTAATCCACAAACCAAAGACATCATCATAAAATTTACAGTGTTAAAAAAAACAAAAAACAGAACACAGTAAAATAGTTTCATGGGTCATTTTATTTGCTTCACATATTGTAGTGTGCACTGTAAAACATACAGATCAGAAAACAATGTTCATCATCTCATTTCACAAGCTCGCTCACCTTTCTTTCCTCCTCAGTTCACGCGCTCCATCACCTCTCAGCTCATCAAGTGGTTCAGTAACTTCAGGGAGTTTTACTACATCCAGATGGAGAAGTTTGCTCGACGCGCTCTCATTGAAGGAGTGGCAGACGTGAGGGGTCTGACTGTGGGGAGAGAAACAGAACTTTTCAGGGCTCTCAACAGGCACTACAACAAAGCCAGCGACTTCCAGGTGAGGAAAAACTGAAGACAAGTGTATTACATTTAATACATGGGAGAATTTTGTTATCTGCTGAAAATGCAAAATAAGTAGCATTTCTAAGTAATAAATTGTAAGATAAATAAATACAAATATTAAATGCAAATATGAAACAAATTAAAACTTGTATATACGCAAATTAATATTTAATTCAATAAAATTAATCACTAATAGGTTAAATAAATACCCCGGTTTTGTAAAAACAAACAAACAAAACAAACACCCCCCCCCCCCCCCCCAACCAAAGAAAACCCAAAAACATTTTCTGGCAATTATTTAATGGTTCAGGCTTCAAAGGGTTGAGTGAAATGTTTTTTTAACCTTTCTAAAATGTGAACTGGACATGAAAATGTTACAAATTGCAGCAAAGTGTGAAACTGGAGCAAATATGTAACGATTAGAGACAAAAAAAAAAAAAAGAAAGATGTGTACTTCAAAGTAAGAAGTTTCTCTACAGTCTGATTTACTCCCCACGTGGAGAGGTCTTTTTCACCTATGTATAGTACAAATAGTGTTTTTTCCTTTATTGAACAGTTGACTGCAGTGAATGAAGCGGGAGAAGAGAGATGTTAAGTGTGTTGTCTTACCCAGTTAACTTGGAAGTTTGCAAAATTGTCATTTGTAACATAAAGAGAAAGCAGAAATTGGCATAATCTGATCTTATTGTTTCTCTAAAAGTTACGTCATGCAACGTTAGGAACGAGAAGCAGATAGGTATGCACTCAGATGGTCACTATGATTTTTTTTTTAATTCATAATGTGTCCATGTTGAACTGTTAATGCACAGAGATCATAAAAGGTCAAATGACAGAATATTTTTTTTTAGAGTTTATATAAAGAAAAGGTTTAAAATTTTATACTGATGTGAGTGTTGCACTTTGACGAAACAGCTGTGACAAGTTTTAGTGAAGAAATAATAAGTCAGGGCACTTAGTATTATGTTAAATGAAGATTTGCTTTGAAAATGCAGATTTATTAATACAAAGTAAATCCGAACAGAGCTGATCAGTACAATGGACTAAAACATCCTGAAGATGACCCTGTGAAGCTTAAATCACTCGTAATTAAATAGCAGATTCTAGTCATTTATATGTGCTCAGTATGACTTAAACCATTAAAAACAGTGACGCATTTTAATGAAGCACATTATTTCCCACTCCTGCAAATAAAAATCATTCAATTATTTTTCTTTATTATCCAACTTTCTTTATTATCTCCACATTTCTGTGCAGATCTTAAACGTTGAGAAAATTTTAACAGAACTCAGACTCAACCTAATAAAATCTAAACCATCATGTGATTACCAGAGTTGTTATAGGGTTAGTTTAATTGTTTGAAAATGTTTAGTTTTTATTTGGTTCAGTGTTACAAAAAAAAAAAACAGATACTAAAACTAAGAATATTTCCTCTATACTTTATATTAATTAGTTTTCCAAGATCTGAAATTGTCAGTTTTATTTTTTTCAAAAGCCTAGTTTTTATTTCAGTTAACTAAAATGTTTTTGATGTCTAGCTTTAGTTTAATTTTGTTTTATGTAACTATAGTCAACTTTGTGATTACTCGAACTCCGGGGTCACCAACATGGCAAGGACCACATGAGTAGCCCGCGGGCCTGTTCTAAAAATAGCTCACTATAACAACTTACCAGTAAGCTGCATGTATTTTTATTTTTTGTTGCTATTTTTTTTAAAAAAAATCACAATTGCATTGGTATCAATTTGTTAGAGATAATATATAAAAAAATGTTTATTATTAAATATTAGATCAGAGCTAGCTGGTCTCCATGGAAACAGTTGCCATAATCAGTGTCTTTACATAGATGAATATCATTAATTATTAATGAGAACATATAGTTAAATTGAGGAAATTTGTTAATTCAGAAGTGTGTGTCAAACTGGTAGCCCTTCACATTAATCAGTACCCAAGAAGTAGCTCTCACTTTCAAAAAGGTTGGTGACCCCTGTTAGACTCTAACTTATCTGCAAAGACAGCACATTCAAATTTAAGTCAGAGCTTTAACACACAAGTATTCCTTTAATTTCCAGATGAGTAACAGAGAAATTCAACCTATAAACTGTGCTTTGAGTGGGAGAAGACAAAGAAAGCAGGGCAAAGTTAAGACGAACTACAAGTATGTCAAACAGATTTGTTAATAAAAGGAAAAAAATGATCCAGGGTTCTTCATTAGACCCACTTGTGCTAGCTGTGCAACTGGACTGAGTAAACCTGTAAAATGAATAACTACCATTTGAATAGGAAGTAAAGATTTTTTATGCACAATGAAAGTGTGTATAATAATTTAGCATAGTCCATATATGGTAAACATTAATTTCATAACAAATATTGTAATTCCATTTTACATATTAGTGTCAGCTGTTAGTGACATTTAAAGTTCATCTTTAGTAATAAATAGCTGGAAAAACAAAAACTGATGTTATACATACTTTCTAATGACTGTTAATTAAATCCACCAATAGAACTTATTGAGAGTTGTCAAATAAAAAAAAGATTTCTTCTTTAAACTTTGGACATATTCTTCAAATCCTCTTGGCAGCGCAAATAAGTTTGTGCAAAATAAGATTTTAATCTTTGTGCATATAAATGTATTAAATGTTAAAAATGTATATCCATACCAAACCCCACCGTTATTATAATCACTTATATTCTCGCTGTACTCATTTGAAATGTCACCAAATTTAGTAATTGCACTTCAGCACGAGTAGCTTTAAATAACATAACATTGCTTACCAGCTCCATTTTGGTCAAGTTCAGTAATCTCATGATTAAAATTTGTGTATGGACTTTCATTTTTTTACATGACAGTAGTTTAAAACACTAAAAGGTTCACATTGCAAAATAAGAAAAGCTGAGTACAGCACAGGCAGTTGTATAGTCATCGGTTCAGTTTTTCAAACATGGATTAATCCTGATCCCAGACCATAAACCTTAGTTTGGGACAAGGCTGAATCAGTGTTATTGAGACCTTCTAAAATAGTATTTTTTTCGTGATCATTTCACTTCCTTTAATTTTGTTCTCAGACTCTGTGCCAAGACCTGATTTGTGACTTACCTGAATATGCTTGCTTAGAGTCACACCTAAAATATAATGCCATATACAATTCACACCATCTGTTGAAGACAGACTGAACAGAATGGCAGCAAAGGACTGATATTTCCCCTCCCTCCCCCTTGTAAAAATTCTTGTGTGGATTCACAGGTACCTGAGAGATTCCTGGAAGTTGCTGAGATTACACTGAGAGAGTTTTACGTTGCCATTTCAATTGGTAAAGATCGTGATCCATCTTGGAAGAAAGCAATCTACAAGGTGATCTGTAAACTGGACACTGATGTACCAGCTGAATTCAAAAGTCATCACAATGGATAAGAACCAGAAGACATCATGTGCCACAGTGACCGGTCACAATGTGGACTTACTCATTTCTTCATGGGAAAAAATAATTTTGTTTTTAATTTAAAAAGATTGGTCATCTGAAAAATAATGTAGCTTCTGCCATACTGATGGCAGTGGGGTGTGTATATATATCTACTGTCAATCATCGTCAATTGTTTTCATTTCATCATTGCGTAGGTAGATATGTATATTTGCTATATTATATAGCAATAATACATATTTTACTGTTGATCTGACGAGTCACAGATCACATTGTTTTCTCTTATAAGCACAAAATAAAATCCAAACCAGGAATTTAAAAAATCTTTAATATTGATGGAACAGAACTTATTACTGTACATGCAAACAAAATGACAAAAGTATATAAAACATTAACTAAATTCTACAATTACAATGTCAGTGAACCAGTTAAAAAAGTATTAACATAAAAGAATAGTTTCTTGCTTTGTTCCATACTTACCACCTGGATCCATCCATTCATTTTTCACATGGCACACTTTAACCGATGGTCCAAAGCCAATTTATGGTCCAACGCCTTTATCAGAAGCGATTTGTCCGTTTGTAACTGTCGATCCTTGTTGTGTCTTCAGTTACTCCAGTAACAGTGTCGATAATCCAGATTGAATTTATTTTTAAAAATTCTTATCTGCTTGATTTCAACAACAAACAGGGACCAAAAAAACAAAATAGTTTGGGAAACTATACATTTCACACCAAGAAGCCATTTTACTAGGTACAACTGTCAAACCGCTTTTTAATGCAAATATCTAATCAGCTAATTGCCATGTAGAAATGGTCAAACAGACCTGCTGAATTCAAAACTAAGCAGGGAAAAAGTTGATTTAAGGGACTTTAAATGTGGCATGTTTGTTGGTACCAAATAACCGTCTCTAGGGTTTAAGAAGTAACCCCAAATAACCATGTGTGAAAACAAAGGAATGCAGAAAAGCATATCTCTGAGCGCACAACACATTGAAACTTGAAGCAGAATGGCTACAGCAGCTGAAGACCGTATCGGGTGACACTTTTTAAAGCTAAGAAAGGGAAACTGACGCTACACAGGCTCACCAAAATTGGACAGGAGAAGATTGGAAATTCCTTGCCTGTTCCAATGAGCCTTGATTTCTGGTGCAACATTGGTATGGTAGAGTCAGAAGTTGGAGTAAACAACATGAAAGACACTTTGGGTACCTTTAGCTTTTTTTCCCCCCATTAGTACCTTCTCGAATCTCAACTCATTTTCCATTACCACTGAGTACCATCTAATATGCGTAGAATCATTATACCAATGAAGTTGAACGTCCTGTGTCATTTGTATGCAACATGGAACACCACAACAAAGGTGGATGTCGAGGCGATGGTATACCTGCAGACAGTCAGCTTTTCGTTAGACTCAGAGACTGCAGTGTTGTATCTGTGTAGCCATTTCCCTTGTTGCTGGGTTTCAAAAATGGTGGTTTTGATTTTAGTGAAGGAGTTGCTCTCATGATTTATCAAGTGATTACCCAATCACTGGCATGCAGTCTGTTGATGTCACATTTCCCGGTTGAGTAGATACAATGGAAAACCCTAAAAACCATGTCGAGTTGTCCCGAGTAGGTACTAATGGAAAAGGGCTATTAGAAGTAAATGAGCATTGTTCATACGCCACACATACCTGAGAATTGTTACTGACCTCGTCCTTCCCTTTATGACCACAGTGTACCCATTGTGTGGTGGCGGCTAATGCACCATGTAAACAGCTCAAAGCATCTCACACTGGTTATGAAACATGACAAGTTTACTATACTAAAATAAACTCCACATTCACCAGATCTCAATCAAATAGAGCACCTTCAGAATGTGGTAGAATGGAAGATAGAATGGAAGCTGAAAAAATGTGCATTAACTGAAGGCAAAAGAAAGCCAGAAAACCCAGTACTAGTAACAGGGATGATGCGGGCCAGTGAGGGTATAATAATCAGCTAAATGTGGTACAGGTAAAATCTTATTTTGCATTGATCGCAAAAATTATTAAAATGAGAAATTTGTTTTGTTTTTTAATAAACAAAAATCAGAAGAATGAAAAAACTGTAACCGGACATTTTTAAAAAAGGGTGGTTTAATCACCTGAATGACCAGCGCTCCCAGTATTTTCATGCATGTAGTCTCATTGACTATTTCATTTAAACCTATGACATCAAAGAACACCAAACCCTGAGCGGACTAATTTTTCCCTTATGTTCTTCCATATTTTGACAATTTGGGTTTTCTTTTTGTTTTTTTAAAAACAGATTTTAAAAACCTATTTTCTATTTTTTTTCCCTAATAAATGTGTTATTTTTTCAGGGTAAGGGATGCACTGTAAACCATTTCTACAGATGCTGCGTACAGTCTGATTTTAGATGTTGTAAAAGGACTGGGTAAAGCAATCCAAAGTGTAAAAGCTTTTAGTGTAAGAATGCCATGCGAAAGTCAAAGCAGGCATTTTACATGTAAAATGCAACAGGTCAACTAGATCTACATGATTAATTTCTAACAAAATATAATTTTATACAAAATATGTAGATCATAAAACCCACCTGATAAATTCAATAAGACTAAGAAAGTTTAGATTGTGTTTTTTATTGTAGCTTTTAAAACTATGGATGGACCAAGAAACAGTGCTACAGGTACACAGTACACGAATTAGGAAGAGTATAAAACAGCAAAAAAACCAAACATAAGAATCATAACAGGATGCAAGACTAGACGTAGCAAAGAATTCTAAACTACATATTGATTTGATTTATATCCAGAGAAATAAAAGCCTCTACTGTCTGTAATAATGAATGTAATAAGAAATGGATAACAGCTGGTGAAATCACCCTGATGAAAATTTCATCACCAATAAGCTTCAGCGGTTTTCACATTCTGGACACCTGCAGAAAGAAAAGCATGATATTGGTAATTTTGCGGTTAAATATCACTCAAGTTTATTTGTTTTACGTGACAATAAGAACTGTATTAATACATTCAAATTTCATGTATTTTAAAGTGTTCTCTTAACTACTGTTCAATACAGAAGGCAATACTGTTACCTACATTTTCATACAAGTCATTCTATGCATTTTTAATCTGTATGCTCCCAATCAAATTTAATACAATTACTTTGGAAATGGTAAGATGAGTCTTTTTCAGGAAAATGGCTGGCTGATTAACCAAATGTTTCCAAATAGTACTGATACAAAAACAAGTTCCCTCAAACTTCTCATTTCAGTCATTACAAAATCTGATTAAAATATTTAAAATTGTAGAATATTATGACCTAATAGCCACAAATATCTTCTACAATTGTTCTAATATCCTGAACAATATGAATAGGAAACATACAAACCTTTCAATGAAACCAAAAAAGTGTAAGATTATCTTCTTAGAAATACTTGGTACGGTTGAGAGCTCTTTGTGCCAGCTGGCCACTCTCGTCTGTTATTTTCTCCCAGTCCGTCTGACCCACCACAAAACCGATAGCACGCTTTCGATCTGCATCCTTTTGCTCTTCAAGATCAGCCCATCGAACCTTAAAAAAAAACAAAAACAAAAAACGGAGAAATCCAGGATATCGTGTTATGAAGAAGAAATGGGTAAATGATTTCAGTTAACTCAGTAACATCTTTTAACATTCAGTATCATACAAACTACTAGGGACAGACAAACTCTAAAATAAAAGCTAAAAATAACAATTTAGTTTTTCTATTATGTTTTATTTAGCACACTTGAAAAGCAAATCACTGTAAATGCAACTGTCGCCCACTGTTTAAATGTAAACATTGTTTACACATTTAGCCAGCTCACACCTGACATAAATATATATCAGCCTCTGATATTGATAAACGTCATATTTATTTAGCTAGCTGGTGTATCAGTGTATTCTTATAAAAGGTCAGGAAAAAACAACCCTGAACTTTTGGTGTTTCTCACTAACAAACAAATGCATTCATAGATGGCCAGGTCATATTTTACCCTCTTCTTTCCAGGTTCAGACATGCGTGTGGCATAGTCATCCGGCAGCTGTAGGTAGTCTTCAAGGCCTGCCATATGTTCGCCTTCACGCTTCCTCTTCCCACCACTCCCCAGACCGTCCAACTTGTCTGTTTAAATGGAAGATTGCCGTTCAGTTTACATCTACTCTCCCATAAAAACAACTTAAAACCTCAAGAACTTATCACTTAGTTATCAAACAAAAAATTTAAAAAATCTATGAGACAACTAGTAATATTTGTTTTATCACTGATCCATAAAAAAGGTAATCCGGGATCGAGCTTGTTTATTCAAAGTATTACTCTATAATGTGTCTTTTTAAGTTAAAGACAAATGAGGTTTTTATTTAAAATGTAACCTTCCAAATAAAGAAGCAACTCAAGGTGCTTTCCTAGTGTTCTTACAAAAACAGCAGTCCATGTCTTACTACTAACTCATTCAGTAACTGTTTCCTGTTGACATGCTAACAACAGAAATAGCAGTTTGTACTAGACCCGTTCAGCCTGGGGGTACTGTGCTGTTATTGATTATAACACCATAAGCCTCATCTAACAAAACACCTGCCCAACTAAATGAAGCTGTACAAGCCCTATCAAATAATTTTTCTCTCTCCACAAGCATAATTCATAAACTGGTTTATGGATGACTGTGGAATCGAATTTACTAACAAGCAAAAAGATCCCCGGTTCAATGCTGGGAGGAGACACAAATCCCTTTGCGGGATTAAACAAATTAAACATTAGGTAGCTTCTCACTGTGGCGGCCCCTCATGAATAAAGGAGCAGCCAGAAGAAGCTTTGACCTAAACCTTTTCTGAATAAATGCCTTCAGAGCACCAAAACTGTACTTTGTAGATATAAAGCTAAAACACCTGTAAAAAAAAACAAAAAATACTAAAAGATTTTAAAATGTTCATTTGCAGTATCGCCTATATAGAAACCAGTTGAAACTATGTTGCTGATGAAAAGCAACCAAAGTATTAGACCAGTAACTTCCAAGTCCACTAGTGACTCAATCAAAACGCAAAAGAATCACATCAAACAAACAAAGTTCACATTAGATGTAAAACGAACAAAACAGAAAAAAAAAAGAACACAAACACACACAACTTCACAGATCTCGCTACATCACACTTAAAATGCATTTTAATGATGCAGAAAGCTCTATACGACAAAGGCAAATGACTGGATCATCATTAAAAAATAAATACCAAAAATACTGAAATACCTACCAAGTTTTGCCTCTGATGTGTCCATCTCCCATTTGCTTTTTGGAATGTAGCCCTATATTACATAAAGAAACACTGCAATGGTTAAACGTCTGGGTGATACAGGGGGGAAAGGGAAGGGTGGAGAAAGTGGGGAAAGGGGTTGGCTGAAAAGAGAGGAAACTGGTTTATAAGAGGTTAAAAGACAAAAACAAGAAAAACTGCAGGGTGACACTGCAATACTTGGTAAAAACATACAGTAACTACTAATAAAGGCATGCACAGTTTAATTTGTTATTGCAAGGTGAGCCATACTGAGTCTTTTGTTTTCTGTTACCAGCTTAAAAATGAAAAACCGACAACTGTGCTGGTGTAACATCACTGTGTAGTTAGCTGCCTTTTAAAACAAAATAAATACAAAAAAATCAAAAAGGATATTTGGGTAGTAACAGCAAATTGCTGGAACTTCACGATTTAATTATTAATTTCGGGATAGTTTGTTAATCTCTGAAGGAGTCATTTCTGTTAAACTGCACAACAGTGCTCATAATGTTAGTATATCACCTAAAAGAGATTGAGACAGCATTTTTTTAATGCTGAAATTTACAGATGACAAGCGGTAAATTATTTGATGTAAGGCATCAGGAACTTTAAAAATTAAACTTTGTTCAGATCATCTTCTCTAGCATGAGATTAAAGAACTTCAACATCAAGAGAACAAGTGGTGAATAAAGCTAATTAATCATCAACAGTGTGTGTGCCATTTCATTTAAAATGTCAGAATGATGAGGGTCCTGTGATCACAAGGATCACATATTTAATGCATGTTTTGTCAACATAACTGACTGCATTACTTTGATTCCTGTATCTACTGTTTTGAAGGTCCTTTACTTTTAAGCAATTTATTATCCTTTATTTATCCAGGTGAAGGTCTCAGGCTTTTCTTTTAGGACTTTTCTACATCACCATGAAACATTTTCATAACGCCTTCTTTGAAGCTTTTGTTTTTTTTTTGCATGCCTTTAAACAAAGAATAAGCAGCAGATACTGAAACTGTAATTTCTTAAAGGAACTTTTGTTCACTCTGAAATTCTGATTGTTGGCTTCCAAACTGGTGATTTAAGGAACCAAAGACCCAGTAAATGACTCTACTTTTGATGGAAATGTTTCTACAAAAACATGTAACTGAAACAAAAAAGTGTTAGTACTATCTCACCTGAGCTGGATTTATTAATGCTGCCTCATTACACATGCTAACTGTCCTGTTCAAGTGGTCACAGTCCAGGTACGTTTGGGAGATATGCAAAAATGTGCCAACAAAGGCAGGAAAACAGAAATTATCTAGCTTATTAGCTGGATGAGCAATTAATTCTCCAAAGGGGCCACATGTGAAACTGGGACTGAGGTGGAGGGCCACACCAATAAACTGAACTAAATTCTGCTCAATATTAATTTGATCTCTTTGTAATGTTATTGGTGCAGCCCTTCACAACAGCTCCATTTCCCCCCTTGGGAAAATTAGTTGCCCACCTCTGCTCCATAGAATACAATTTTACCCGTTTGTAATTTGAGTTTTGGAGGAGTGTCAGTGCTGAGGTCAGTACTAACATGACCATTGAGTGCATCCCTCCTAACACCAAACAATGTTCAGTAAGTAGAAAGGAGGTTGAAACCTGTTCTCTGTCTATGAACAGAGATATATACAAAAATGATAACTGAGGTCTGTTTTGATTTTTAGTTGCACATATTTACATATTATTATAATTACCTACTGAAGTCACTGAATGAATGCCATTTCTAAAATGTTATTTCAAATATTTAAAATGCTGGTACTGCTTATGTTATATATGTTGCCCTGCAGCAGTTACTGGATGCTCTGTATACACTATATGCCAGCATATACAAGAGGAAAAGAAAGGAAAAACAAAACAGATTTTGTTATCTGTGAAAAATTAATCCAAAACACCAAAAACATGTTATAAGCGATTGATCACCAACTTCATCAAAGTATATGCACCTATTAGATCAAGTTTTTGATCACTGCAGACTTGTACAAATCCTTATATAAGCTGAATATCTGATGTGAATGATGAGAGTCATTTCCATTTGCTCTTTTGCTATTTGAGTGCATTCTTTAAAAACAGGAGCCTTTTGCTTCCAATGATTCTTGCAGCATATTAATTTATGTATCTTTTAGTTATTTTGCTGCAGGACCCAGTGAAAGGCCAAAGTGCCGTGGGATTTTTGAAAAAGGTAAAATGCAACTGGCACATTGATGGTTTTAGGATTAATATCGTTTTAGAGGAACCTCTTTTTAATAAAGTGTGTTTTAAAGATTTTTTTTTAAATC
>VURO01000112.1:45307-67069 GCA_015108175.1 Pelvicachromis taeniatus | reverse complement strand
TTTTAAAAATCTCAACCCCCCCCCCCCCCAAAAAAAACCAAAAAAACAAAACAAATCGTGACAAATATACATTTTACTTTTGTTTTAAATGTGAATGTATTCCTTGTACAACATTAAATGAGAAGAATTAAAAACAAACAAACAAAAAAAACAGCTTAAGCATTTTTTTCATTTGATGTGATGGCATTTGAACATGTCATCTTTCTGCAGGATTTTTCCAGGGGTACCCCAAAGATGATTTGGCCTTTGTCCAAAAGGCAATCATCAGTTTTGAAAGGCTGATTTTTAAATAATTTTTATTTTTTGGGTTACAGACGATGTTTAACAAATAGTAAATAAGAGGGAAATACATAAACCTCTGCTGAGTAAGCTAACATAGGCACATTGCATGAATCATTTTAGGGTTAATTTGAGCTTATATGCATAGGTACCCCAAAACGCTTTTTTGTGAACTACAAAAGACCCTGTGGCTCCATTGTCTCAAGGGTTGTCAATGTTTTTTTGTTTTTTTTTTAAAGGCACACTTGCTCATATCTATTTTTCACAGTATGTCCACAAGAGACCAATCCAACATCCAACAACAGATAGAATTCCCAGTTTGGAAATCCAAAAGTAATTCCAAACTGGCCTTGGAGTATAAATTGCCCTCAATTCTAGGAATAAACTGTCAGCAGATGCAAGAACAAGACAAAAAATGAGCACTCAAGTCAACTGTAGCACCTACAGTTAACTTGATGATGGCCCAAGTGACTGGAGATACACAAGATAAAAGTTTCATCAGTGAATCACAAGTAAAAAGCACTTTTGGAATAAGAATGAGGTTAAGAACATCCATCCATTCTCTTAAGCTTATCCTCATCTTTTCAACAACTATAGCTTTAAATACTCATTAGCCTAATATTAGTTGTTATGTGATGATCAGATGTCCTTGTTTCACTTATATAATTGACAGTGGTAGATATTCTTCTGTAAATGATGTATTTCATAATAACAATGCTTTGCGGCTGTTGTGTAACGGTTGTGTACTTTGGGTATGCTTGATATCAGAACACTGTTGGCTTTGCCAAAGTGTGAGTCATTGCAGGTAAGGTGTGGGCTTTATGTGGAAGCTTATCAAATATTGTGTACATCTGGCTTTCCTATGAGCCAGTACCCAGCCTCTGTAATGTGTGTAGAGTACATTTTATCTAGGTTTTGTTAGATGATTATCCTTTCATAGCCAAATGTATTTGCAACTGTATTTCTATGGCTTACATTAAGGAAAACTACATTTCATGGTTTAGGTAGTTTAAGTACCAAACAATATAGAACAAAAATAACTTCTCATTCTACCCAAACTTATCTCACCACAAAGCCAAGATCTTACATATTAACCTGTTATATAAATATATAAAATGAAGAGATAATTTTTCCCCTCGTCCACTCTGCTCTAGAATTTTCTGTCTATTACTGATTGAAAATGTCCTTAAATTACAAGTTACAATACAATATGAAAACAGAGTTTGTCACAGGTTGAATTAATGAGTCTGTTAAACTGTTAATTGGGCTGCAATCCAAAAGTGAAGTTAGTTGGATGCTTCCAGCTTTTTAAAGCAGATCTTTTCTTCTTAGATACCAGCAGCAGAATAAATTCCACGGGGGTTTCCAAAGCAAGCGACTTTACCTTTGTGCACAAGAGTAGTAACTTTTAGCTATTAATGATAAATTATATTCAACCTGGAGACCAGATGAGTCAGAATTTTGGATACTTCACTTAAGACAGGTGAGCTGTCACACACACAGTTTGATATCTGAGCAGTCTGTTGAATTTGATTACCATATTTTCCGGCCTACAAGGTGCAACTGAATATTAGGCGGATGGACATGTGACCAACATATCACTCTTTTGTCTGATCACATGCCTTTTCGCCAGGCAAAATGGCGGAACAAACAAAACAAATCCTCTTACGATATCACAAAAATCATGAAAAATCCTTAGAAAAGCGGCACCGGACAATAAGCCGCAGGGTTCAAAGCTTGTGCAAAAAGTAACGGCTTATAGTCCGGAAATTACGGTAAATACTCTCCCATAGCTACATCTTCTCTACTAACATCACAATATAGAATGTAAGAATAAAATCTAAATTCTATATGTCAGTTTTACATAGTACGTAAAACTATGTAAAACTGACATAGTTTTACATAGTGTCTATCAATGTTGTGGGTGTGTCTGAATAAATCTATGGTAAAAGTGATAATTTAACCTGGTACTGAAAAGGCCTTTTAAACAACCATCAGATATGGTCATACAATGGAATTTTTTCAAATTGAAGTGTGTGCTGGTGGTAATTTTGAAACCTGCATTCAGATTTTTAAACAATGGGGATGTTTTATTGTCCTAAGACCAGGGCTCTTCTTTGAGATGCATTTTTTATTTTTCTATGCTATTTGGGATTAGCTGCAAATGTTAAGTATATTCTTCCTCTTTGAACAGGAAGTTGTTAAATACTTGTGTTACATAAGTTTTCTCATATGGGGACAAGAGGTTTATTTTACAGGATAACAAAAAAGTCAACATTTCTTAACAAAGTGTAAAAACCACTGAGCAGAATGAAGTGTAAAGTGCAGAAAAGCTATAATGTGCACATATGGTCTCAAGAGGTTAAGTAAAAACAATAAAAAAATGTCTTGTACTTTTCAAATGAACTCTGTAGTTTAAATGTCTGACCTCCAAGCATTTATCAACAAAAATGGAAAGATCTTAATTTTACAGTGACAGCTCTGATAATCAAACAAACATGGCGGCCCTTCAAAGTTGCCCAATTTGATTCAATTTCAGAGCCATTTCAGTCCTGCAGTTTACATAGAGTTCAGCTTAAGGTATGACTGAGAAAACAGTGTGTGGGAATGCAAGACTGAAGTGGTTAAAACAGCGTTAAACAGACAAACCTATGACTGCACAGAACATTTCTGCACAATCCATATTTTTACCTATTACCGATTCCTATAAAACACTGGAATTTTTAACGTGCTGCATACATGCTAGCATTACAACAACAGCTGCAATAATGTCTGTTACTTTAATATTTTAGAATTTAAGGGATATTTAGAATGGATTTTTTTTATTTTTTTAGTTATTTACATAGAGCAAAATAATATCAGTGTCAATAAAATGAAGCCATATGCAAAAAAATCTGTCACGTTTATAATTATGACATATGCACACAAAGGAGAAAACACCTGCATAAAAATGGCCGGGAATGGAAATGTTTAAATATGTAATCACAATACATATTAATATTAACAATTTAGCAGGATAAATCTCTCATCGTTCAGTTCATAAAACTACCGTAAGCCATAAAAAGTACAAACAGAGTAAATAATAAAACTAAAACCACTAAACAAAATATTTTAAAAAGTGGTTTGGAATGAAACCCCCACCCCAATGCCTGCAAACTGCTCTAACACCATAAATGTTAACTAATGTCTCAGTTAACAACAAGGGAGAGGAGCTCACGTTTATATTATAATAGAAAAAATATAAATTAATGAAAACAAAACACATTTTTAAAGATATAGTTATGTAGTTATTAATTTTGACTGTTTTTAGTGTTGCTGGATGAGCCATTTCCTACTCCAAGCAGGATAGGTTTAGTTGGGTACTTTATCATGCCATTTAAAAGATATTTAAATAAAGTCAGTCTTTTTACCCAAGACTGTGCATGCTATTTCAGAAAAACCAGCATGAAAGAATACACTTTAACCTATGCGGTTATAGTCCGGGCCTGAATCCAGACTTAATACTAGGCTGATGGACCGGTTCCATTTCACTCTGTGCAGCTTTTCTTGTATTTAGGTTAAGGATATTTTAAGCTGCATATCCTTTTCCTTTGCCTTTATAGCGGTCAGTTTAATGTGCTCAGAACAGACCAATCACGTTCTTTCTAATTCATCCCAGGTGATGCTACTCAGCCAAGCAAACTGTTTATCCAGAGCGTGTGTGAAAACAGAAAACTCTGCAAGGAGAGATGAGATGCATAAGTCTGAAGAAATAAGTGAGACAGACAGAGAAAAGAGGGGTTGAAGCTGAGAAGGTTTATATGTGAAATGTAATTAAGGAAAAGGGGAAATGAAACTATACTTACTAGTACTCTATTTTTTTTTTTACATTTATGACTATAAACCTTATTTTACTTGAAATGAAAAAAACAAAACATTTTACTATTATTTTATTACTAAAACACCAGTTCATTGTGAAAATTAATATATGATGTTTAATATAATAAACATATATAAACATTGTTGATTTGTATCTTCTGTTTTATTGGATAGCCCTTTGTGGACTACATAACACTGACACAACTATTAGAATACTTCACAATATAATGCATGTGAAACTTGATAAATTTAAAGAAATGTTCTCAACCGGTCCTCCTTAAATTTTAATTAAATACCTATGCACTATATGGACAAAAGTATTAGAGCACAACTTCCTGAATAATTGCTATAGGGTGTTTTTCTTTCTCTCTCAGTGAGGGAAAAATTATTGCTGTATCTTACAAAGCTATTTTGGACAACTCTGTCCTTCCACCTTTGTGAGAACAGTTGGGAGGAATGCCCTTTTCTGTTTCACCATGGGCATACACGAGAATAGAGAGCTAGACGCTCTTGTCCAACATCAGTGCCCGACCTCACAAACGCTCATTCAGATAAATGGGCAAACATTCATACACCCCCAGAAGAGTGGAAGGTGTTACAGGTCCGAAGGGAAGACCAATTTCAAATAGGATGCCATAAAATCTACTGCAGGTCTAATATATATAGGTGGCCCAATATTTTTGTCAATATAGTGTATGTTTTAAAAACCTATTGCTCCCATGATGTTTTAAGAATATTAGAACAAACCAGAAACAAATGATATGAGTTTTAATGTAAAAAATTTGGTATTGTGTTTGGTACAGCTTTAAAGGTTTCATTAAACAGTGAGGAGAAAGTTTCACTTTACGCTTGTAGATACAAAAAAAAAGTCCATCACTCAAATTAGCCTGGGTTAGAAAATCTTTAAAGCTGTGAGTCAATCAGTTACCTTCTTTTAAAATACAACTCAACTTCACTGCATTTCAAAAGGCATTGTTGACCTCAGGTGTAAAAATTATGTAAATTCTTCTTTGGAAAAACTTTTTAGTAATGTAATACAAGTGAGGGATAAGGACTAAAAACATTTTGCACAATGAGAAATTTTTTATAGGGTTTTGTTACGTTGTGATTTGTTTAGATAATAGTGTGCCTAAAAATAAAAGGAAACCAAAGCCGACAAGTTGGGTTGGTTTCACTAGAATAATGACACTGAAGTGAGACAGTTTCTCACGAGGTAGCAACCATTTAAAACCATTTTTGTAATCCCTGACATTAAAGTGAGCATGAAAATTATTTTGAACAAAGTCAGTCGTGGACACCTGTGTAAATACTAAAAAGGAAAAAAAACAAAACATAACACTAAAGGGGTATTTTCCTCCTTTAGTTAATGGACTGCTTCAGCTATATATATATGTTTCAGTTTTGGTACTATTTTCCCCGTTCTTCTCTGAGCTGTTATAATTACTACATAAAGACAAAAGAGCACAAGCCTAATTATTTTGAACAAACCTAACAATTTCCATGAATTTCACCTGTTTTGATTTTCATTTGAGACATAAAACTCACCTTGTTGAAACAAGACATGGTGAAATAACACTAATGACTAGTGTAAAAATTACTGGATAAGCCTTGTATGGAAGATGGGAAAATAAATAGTGGATATGAATCTAAGAACTACGCTTTTATAAAGTGAAGCTGTTCATGTCCTACCAGATCACTCTCTTCTTCCTCTTCTCTCTTGGGTTCCTTGGGCTCGTCATCGGGATTGAAGTCTTCCATTTCAACCTAAAAAACATAAAACAAGCACATGTTACATTAACCTTAATTAGCAACAAAGAACTGTCATTTTCAGATTTTTGTCAAGACAGAAAAATTTCACCTCCTCTATAGCAGCATCCTGCAGCAGGGACCGGACATCCAAGCGCACCATGTGACGTGGTGAAGGCTCCCAGTTGTTAGACATCTGTATACAGAATGTATCATTGAGAAGTATACACTGCATCTATAACTTTAGTAGATGTTACCCCTTTTTGCAGTCCAAAGATATATCTCTGTATTTGAGATCAGCTAAGTGATCTTATAGACCTTCATTATATCCTTAAGCGTGCGTCCATGGACATTCCGCTTTGCACTAGTCTGAGTGTCTGCAGTGATTTCAGCCAAATACACCTTGAACCAAGAGAAACAAATCCATTTTAGCACAGGGCAGACTGGAGTGTTTTTCTGGCTCTCTCATTAATGTAACTCACCTCAAAGCCTTTAGTTTTAGCTGCACTCCAGAACTGATCAAAATGTTTAACCCTGTCATTAATAGTGTCTAAAATGATGAAGGGGAAAAAACCATCATCCAAGGTTTTCTTAAACGTTTTAAGCATGCTGCTCCGGTAAGTATCCTCCATCTCCGGCTCATACTCGTACTCCATAACCTGCAAGACAAGTTTTTCTGAATTACATTGTGCATGATTTTTGCTTTAGTACATGTTCTATGCAATTTACCTGTCAGACTTACCTTGGTTTTGACCCTCTTCCCAGTGTCTGGGTCCTTCTCAACTTTCTCAACCTCTGCCATGAAATAATCATCTAAAACAAGAACTCGGGGAGGTGCACCGCCACATTCAACTTCTTTGTCCTTAACATTATCCACCAGACAGAAAAGAGTATTTAAGATTTTGTGTCGTTACAAAAAGAACATTTATTATGTTAAAACTTAGTGACACACTAAGACAGTCTATAAGTAAGGGTCCTGTTGTTTGCACACTTATTCTAAAAGTTCAGTTAGCTTACAATCAAATTACATAACCCTATAATTTGCTAGAAGGACTCAACTCACCCGTATGAGCTTTGCAACATGGGTTTTTCCACTTCCTGGAAGCCCCCTCATAATTATCACAATCTGTTTAAATAGAGAACTTAAATGAGTGCCGCTCATTAAAGAGTGGGATACTGATGCATGAATTAAGACTGCAGTGGTAGTTGGTACCCTTTCAGGGCGAGACAATCTGCCAGGTAGTTTAAGGATATCATCGATATTCTTGATTTCCGGCTTCTTCTCGACACGTGGGGGAGGCTGTGGAGGGGGTGGAGGTGGGATTGGTGGTGCAGTGGGGGGCCCTCTGTCTTCTGGATAACTTCTTCTGTCCACTATAGGATAAAATTGTCAATTAAAAAAATTCTTAAGCTTGTATTTTTTTAATTTCATATTGGCTTTATTAATTTACCGTGAGTTGCCTCATGTTCAACTTACTGTAAGGTGATGGGCTATGGCTGTAACGTTCAGGCCCAGTTCGCTCAAGTATAGCACGCTCATATGGAGGTCTATCATAACCTGGCCTCCCATAATGTTCATCTGCATCACGGCTGCCACTTCGCTCCTTATCTCGAACATCCCGGTCCCTCTCCCTGTATCCAGAGCGCAGAGAAGACGCCAGTGGAGATCTACAGAGAATGGGGGCATTAAAAGTTTCATTTCATCAACAGAACTTCATATGTCAGTCTAGCACAAAGGCACAGTTAAGACTTATCACAGCGTATGACACAATGTGATATAGTACCTTTCATTATTCATGGCCTGAGTGCTTGAATCAAAAATAGACAAATAGAAAACAATATTATATATGTAAAGAAGCAGCACACTACTCCATAGGTAGGAATAAATGCTGTCAGAAACAGTGAAGAAACTTCTTACCTGTCATCTCTCTCTCTCAGGGGGTAGCGCTCCCTGTCAAATCTTTCTCTTTCATATTCTGGCTTCTCTCTGTATAATTCCCTTTCTCTGCTGTACTCCCGGCGGTCCATGTAAGGGTCTGATCGTCTTTCATAATATGGGTCTCTGCCGTAAGGATCTCTGAGACCAAGTGGTTCTAGGAGAATCAAGTAGTTAACAACCCTTTGTTAGGAAAATATAAAAGAAAGCTTAGGTAAAGTTAAAAAAAAAAAAAGATAAGTGTAGGATTTTAGTTAACTTCTCAGTTGATAAAAACATGATATTTTACAAAACACTATATTTCAACACATTTGAATCAAATTAAAGGTGCTGGCTGGTGTTTAGCTACACATTTTAGACAGTCAGATCACTGCTTCCATTGTCCATGATGAAGAGGAGGCTGTAAAACCTGTGTGATACGGAGTGTAAAGGAGTGTGATACAAGTCGATGCGACAGTGAAGGTCACTTCTGTCCGATGACAGCGACACTGAATATACTGAACTTTTCTCTTGGTAATCACTGCCCTTTCTGCCGCTGTCAGATGCTGTTAGCCAGCGTTAATTAAACTTTCTTTGAAGTGGATTTAACGCTGTTACCAATGTGGACACTGACAATGTGAGAATCGAATCAACCTGTTTATCAGCCGGAAAGCCTGATTTTTAGGAAACATAAGCCTGACATTAGCTAGCATAATGTGACCCGCTCTACCAGCAATTCTCTGTGATCCCACGTTGAGACAACAGGAAAATTAGACTATTTCGTAAATCGCCCAACCTCACATTTTACACAACTGAAACCTACCCTTTTCATAGCCCCGGTCTGATGGCACCGGGTCAGGCCTCAACACAATCCTCTCACCATAAGAGATCCGCTCAACTGTGGTTCCAGGCTCTAAAATATCAAGTGCTTATCAGTATAAATCCACAACATCATTTGAAAACAAAAAAAGGTACTACACGCTGCTCATACCATGACCATGGCCATAATCAACCGTCTTTGGAATAACCGGCACTGCAGGTGCAGTAGGGAATGATGGCTGATAATGTGTGGCAGTAGATTTTATATCCAGAGGCACAGATTCAGCTGCAGTTATCGGAGTTGTTGCAGTCATACCCTGGGAAAAGAAAATGGGAGGGAATTTTTATTTATTTATTTATTTTGTTGTTGAGGAAAACAGAATTTCTAAAAGCACAGAATAAAATATCTAAATAAATGAAAACACAACAGATGGGATTTGAATCAACAAAATCAATTATCTTGATCTTTTTACATCAATGCAGTCACACCAAGTAGACTAAAATGATAAAGTGATCATTTTTATTTACCTTCAGAACATTCCTGACTTCTGGTGGAATCTCTAAACCAAGAAGACCAGCAGGCAGATCTGGCATAACATCAGTTTGTGCAGGCTTGGATTCACTACCAGAGGTTTTACCCTCCTGCAATTCCCTGTAGACCCGAAAGGAATTATTAAGTTAAAACAGATGATTTAACTATAAATTAAAGCAGAAATGATGATTCAACAAAAACCAAAGCAAATAATTTTTTTTAAACCTAAGAAAATAAAATCATTGTAAATCACATGGTTTTTGTTAAATTGTAAATGTTTTGAATTTACCTTATTAGTTTAAGCTCTTGAGCAGCTTTCAAGATTATCTCATGTTGGCGTTGGGAAAGGGCAAGTACATTTGCTCCACCAGCTGCTTCAACTGAGCTCTCAGGCAGGTTTGTGACAGGTGCAGCTGCGGGTGGAGGAATATGCAAAGGAATTTCTTCTCTTTGTTCCTCATAGCGAGGTCTACGATCTTCATAGTTTGTTGGATACCCTCTCTCTGGCAGTGGAGGAAGTCTGGAAGGTCTATCCCAGTCCGAAGGAGGTGGGTAAGGTGGTTCATCCTTCCGGTAAGGTGGCTCGTCCCGGTATTCACGAATTCTGAGTTCTCCTCTCCCCCTTTCAAGTTCATCATATTGATATGGGTGACCTCTTTCTCTTTCCTCTTGCCAATGGGATTCTCTGAATGGCTCTGATGGTGCCTTGCGGGGGGGATATTCCCTCTCTGGAAGAGCATGCTCTCTGTCCCACTCAGACTCATGATACCTGGCATCACGACGATAGTCATCAGGAAGATGGTCTGGTGGTGGCCGACAGTGAAACCCATCATCCCCACGATCATAATCTACAGCATAACCTTCTTTATAACCCTCTTCATAATCCTCATGTGTTGGACCTGGCCGCCACATGCCCCTTCCTATTCCCCGACCCATAGGCCTCCTCCTCAGACCTTCCCTATCTAATATCTCATGTGGAGGTGGTGGAGGACCTCTGCCAGGTGGTGGCTGCCAACCTAATTGTCCCTCCGTTCCCTCATCATACATTGGCTCCTCCAAATGATCTATCATTTCGTGAGGTGGTGGTGGCACACGACGCCTGCCTCGTCCTACATCAGGATGCATCGGATGGCTCTGGGGTTCATGTCCATGGTACACGGGGTGCCTTGATGGATCCATATTGGAATCATCAGATTCCATTCCGTGGCCTAATGGCTCGTGATCCATTGGCCCATGTGGTGGGAAAGGGGGACGGCCTCGTCCTTGAGGCATAAAACCAGGGTGACCACGTGGGGGACGACCCCGACCAGGAGGAAATGGAGGTCTCATGCCTCTCATTGGTGGTCTCCTTTCAATCCAGTAAGGGTCTTCATCCTCTAAGTACTCATTTGATTCAGCTTCTTCCCAGTGTCTGTCCACTGGTTCTTCCCTTCCCATAGGTGGTCCTCCTCTTCCCATGGGTAATCCTCTTCCCAGAGGTGGACCTCTTCTGGCCATAAGTGGACCTCCTCTGGCCATGGGTGGACCTCCTCTGGCCATGGGTGGTCCACCTCTACCCATTGGTGGGCCACCTCTGCCCATTGGTGGCCCACCTCTGCCCATTGGTGGCCCTCCCCTGCCCATTAGTGGCCCTCCCCTGCCCATTGGTGGCCCTCCCCGACCCATAGGAGGACCTCCCCGACCCATAGGAGGCCCACCTCTTCCCATAGGAGGACCACCTCTAGGCATTGGGGGCCTTCCTCTCATCATTGGAGGCCCACCTCTCCCCATGTGGGGTCCTCCTATTGGCTCTTGATAATACTCTTCCTCTGTGAAGTGATGTTCTTCTGGCATCCACATTTCTTCCAGAGGCAATTCTGATTCCTCACCACCAAACTGTTCATGTGAAGAATCTTGCCAGTAGTAGTTTTCTTGCTCTTCTTGCATACCCACATTTTCTTCGGGGGGCATGTAATCATAAGACATTTCTCCCATCTCTTCCCCAATTGGTACAGTGTTTGGTCCCTTAAACTCTCCACTGCTCCTCTGCCCACGTCCTCGTCCGTGCACCTGGCTAGGCACTGGGGGTTGGCCTCGTCCCCGACCAGGGGGAGGCTTTGGAGGATCTAGTCTTGACTGCTTTTGAACAGAACCTTGTGGCTCTGGTTGGATTCCTGAGGACTTTGGAATCTGTGGTGGTTTGCTGTTTACCAGTGGTCCATCTGGTTTGTGAGAATTTTGTGTTGTAGTGTTTGATGTAACAGTAGAACTAGTACTTACAGATGGTTTACTGGTAACAGGTTCAGATTTTTCACTATTGTCCAAAATACCACTGCCATCTAAATCCTCAGGTTTTGTATCAGTTTGTAATGTCTGAGGAATTGGGTCATTTTGGACAAAAAAACCCTCAATTCCAAGTAGGTTGTCATCTGTCATATCTTCAGAAGTGCTGTTATCATCCAATTTCAATTTATCTTTTTCATTTTCAGATAGTGGCTTATCAGCAGATTTTTCTGGAGTCTTAGAATCTAGAGTGGGAGGTTGCAAAGAGACTGGCTCTACCTTAGGCTGCATTCCTTGCTGCTGTTTTTCTTGAAGTTTTGTTGGACATTCAAGACGAGGTGAAGGGCCAGTGAGCCTTGTGGAATCAAACCTAGGTGGCTGCCCAAATCGAGGCTGGTCAAATCTGGGAGGTCCATCAAAGCGTTGCCGATCGAATCTAGGTGGACCATCAAAGCGGTGCCTCGGTTGGTCAAATCGAGGGGGACTATCAAAACGATTCTGTAGTTGGTCAAACCTTGGAGGACCATCAAAGCGTTGTTGTGGGTGGTCAAATCTTGGAGGCCCATCAAATCGCTGCTGTGGTTGGTCAAACCTTGGGGGTCCATCAAATCGCTGATGTGGTTGGTCAAATCTTGGAGGTCCATCAAATCGCTGCTGTGGTTGTTCAAATATAGGGTTGTTTACCCTGGGAAATAAAAGAAAAAACAAAACAAAAATTTTAATTAAAAAACAAACAAACAAGAACCCCCCCCCCAATAATTACAAATTAAATATAAAACCCTTTTTTTTTATAAAGATGTGTTTTGAAAAGCTAAATATAACCAAATGTATAATTGAGCAAAACATAAAAAACATAGTAATAAAACCAATTACAACTTACTGTGGACCTCTGACATTGCTGAAGCTTGGTGGCTGGACAACTTTGGCAACTGGGGGTCGGACTCCTATGCCACTAGGGGCACTTCCTTGAACTGAGGGTAAAGCAGGTGATTCTGAATGTGTTACAAAGCCAGTAGGCTGTGGATCTTGAAGTCTTGGACCAACAGCTACAGGGGTTTGCTGCATACCTGGGTTTACTGACTGCTGCAAAGGTATGTCTTGTGCAGGGTACTGGCTATACTGTCCCATCATTCCACTATTATATTGGCTTGAAGCAAATGGTACCATGGCAGTGAGAGTAGCCACTCTTTCTTGAAGGTGGGCATTGGTTGCATTCATCTGCTCTTTCCACTGCTTCCACTGATGCTCATAATCCTGTAGTTGATCTTTATGAGGATAGTTCTGGAATTGCTCATACCATAGGGTGAAGGAGTGATTCCAGTCTTGGAATAGAGGTGTGAACTGTTGCTGTTGCATTTCATAGTGCCTCAGCTGCAATTCTGCAGACATTGACTGCAAATGAGAAATTAGGCGATTATTTATTGCTTAACATTGCATGCAGATAGTTCCACATAGATACTGGATACTGATATAATTTAGTATTACAAGTATTTAGAAAAACACATTTTGGTTTGTACCAAAATTGAATAAAGGGGATAGGGCTTTGCTTTTAAATAGGAAATACATTATTTTTAGGAACCAAAGTAAGTGGGATGAATGATTCAAAAGGTATTTTATGGACAGAATTGAGCTTTATTTCTAAACTAATTAAGAAGGTCAAAGTTTGGTGTGAAACCACAACACAATATTTTACAAACTATTAATGAAAACAGATCATCCTTAGGCTGCAAATATATATATATTTTAAATCCCACGTGATATACCGAAAGCATTAGTAGCAGGTTATTATGCTGCTCTGCAAGATAACAAGGCCTGGATATTCACTACAGACAACAGAGGTAGATGGATCACACAAGCTTTTCCATGGTGAAGACAAAAAAACAAAACATCCACAAAAAACAGCCAAGTGTAGCAACAAGTCTGCAACAGGTAAGCATATCATTTTACAAGTCACTGAGATAAGACTTTATAACAGTAAATACAGAGTCTTTAACACCAAACGTAAACTATTCACTATTCATCAGCCTTAAGATTGAGAATGATGGAACTTGCCAAAAAACAAAAAGCCGCACAGAATACAGAATGATCAGCAGAAAGCACAAAGAAATCTGGGACCAGCTCATGATTCAAAGCATAACATCACCTATCAAACAAAGTGGAAGCAATATGATACATTGGCGTGCTTCACATAGCAATGGCTCACTATGTGTTTAGGGATGATGTGACAGTAGCATCTCATTGACTTCAGACATGCATAAGGATATGCTGTACGCTCAGATTAAGCCAACTGCAACAAAGGTGTTGCATCCCAAGAGTTTTCCCACACTAGCATCTCTAGGGTTTAAAGAGAATAGTCCAAAAGTGCATAAGAGGAATCGTCACTGTTTAAGTACCTGTAGGTTTGCAGGCTGTTGAATGAGGCGTTGGTATTGCTCCAGAATCTGCTGAAGTTTCTCGTGTTGTTGCATGAGGGCCTGATATTGTAAACCGGCTCGCTGTTGTTGAACCTGTTGCCACTGTGCTGCTGCAGCCTGTAACTGCTGAAGGCGAGCAGCTTCCTCTGGGTCTTTTGGTACTTCAGGCTTTGAACAGAAACAAGCAAAAATTATGGCAAAGTATATCAATGTAACTCAAAAATATTTTTTCTGATAAAACTGTATGTACTGTAGATTGAAATGAAGGGAAAGAAATTACTTTACAATGAATGCAAGACACTATCGAGAACAAAAACAATTTCAGTAAGAATGCCTTAAAATACTGTTCATATTGCCTAAATATTGGACATGGGATGAGTGCTATAACTGGGGAAGAGCCATTCTAAACACTATTACAATGGGAAGGATGAATGAAAGTGGTTGAGTCCTGCACATGTAAGCCACTTAATTCATATCATGGCAGTTAAAACAAACAGTGGGATAAAATACACTGACCCGCTACTTCATTAGGTATGCCTGTTTACCTGGTTGTTAATGCAAATTTCTAATTAGCAATTAAATGGCAGCAACTCTATGCATTTCAGCATGAGGTCACAGTCAAGACAACCTGCTGAAGTTTGAACTGAGCATCAGAGTGGGGAAGAAAGGTAATTTAAGTGACTCTAAATCATACATTTATTTCAGAATCTTCTGATCTACTTGGATTTTCTTTTTTCTAGGGTTTGCAGAGAATTGTCCAAAAAAAGGAGAAATTTTCTAGTAAGGGACAGTTTTCTTGAAGGTGCCTTGTTGATGCCAGAGGACAAGAGATAATAGTCTAATTGCTTCAAGCCAATAAGAAGGGAACAGTAACTCAAATAACCACTTGTTCTTCCAAGATATGCAGATGAGCATCTCTTTAGGTAGATAGACTATGGAAGCAGAAGACATGAAAACAAGTTAATTGTACTCGAATTCAACACTCACCAAATCTCAATCCAATAAAGCACCTTTGGGATGTGGTAGAATGGGAAATTCACAACAAGGATGAGCAGCCATCAAATCTGCAGCATCTGTGTGATCTCAACATGTCCATATGGACCAATATCTCAAAGGAATGTTTCCAGAATTTTGTTCTATCTATCCCATGACAAATTAAGGTCATTCTGAAGCGAAAGAAGGTCCAACCCAGTACTAAAAAGATTCACCTAATAAAGTATCCGGTGAGTGTATCTATGAACACTACAATAATGGCAGAATGGGCAGTGTGACTTACTGTGTCGGTAAATGTAGGTGATTTTCCTACATTTTCACTCTGTAAATTTATGTAAACAATATAAACAATGTTTAGATCCAGGAACAAACTGATTTCTCTTAATACTGGTTGTGGTGTGTTCTTAAAGGCTATTGAACAAAACACTGTTAATGTTAACACTATGCAACTTTTTTTAAATTCCCAGGCAAACGGACAAACATTTTATCTGAGACTGCTTCTTGAATAATCGCTGGTAGAGGTAAAGCCTTCATTAATAATGTGCAAATACATAATCTCAGCTTTTCCAAAGAATTCTGTGCATTCCAGGAAATTTTAATTGTCCACTACAGCATTCAAATGCATTATTATTTTATTATTGTTCATATATTTAGCTTTACAAATCTACTATATAGACTTTAAGCACACACCAACTTTTAATTCACAAATAGCGAGGCAATGCTGTTAAAACATTTAAAATGTATTTTAAGACTTATGCAATATGTCCTATCAAAAATAATCAAATTACGAAACTATTTATGTGTTACTCCTTATATATTACACACAACGCAAGTCACATTTTTAACTGGAAGCCTTGACATGCTAGCCCTCAAGCAGAAATCAGTATAATCCTACAGAGACGTGTGGGTTAAGCTCACTTTTAGAGTTCAGCTCCATCAAACACTGATATCACAACTTTCAACAGATTTTTCATTGCTTTCATTGTGGCAAACTAATACTAACTAATAAGATATTCATGTGCAAATTGATGGTGTTCACAGTATACACATCTCTCCAATGGTGTAGGAATTCTTACCCTTGCTTCCTCGGGTAATGGAGGGGGTGTTGGGGGTTCCTCTTTAGGCGGTGGTGGTGGTGGTGTGCTTTTTGGTGGTTCTAATGGAGGGGGCGGAGGACCTGTTTTGCCTGGGGGTGGTAGCATCAGAAAAGAGCCATCTCCATCTTTCTGATTCTGTTTGGCTCTCTCTTGCTTCAGTTTCTGCAGATTCTGAAGATGCTGTTGGTACCAGAGCTGCTGCTGCTCCTTGCAGAAACAATTACAAGAAGTTCTGTTCAGCTGTTTTCACACAAGAATTTTGGACAATTTCAGGAGAATTAGGTCTGAATATGTTCACACTGCTGGAAATACTGTGTGTGTGTTTTCTGTGAGGAAACTACCTGGGGATACATGAGAATATCACCTGCATTACTATCCTATCCAACATCACAAAGTCTATTTTTTAAGTATCTGACAGGTTAAGGATCTAATAGTCGCCATTCTGTTTGCATTCTCACACGCACCTCTATTTGATAAAGATGGTGTACAAAAACAGCTTCAGAAGAACAACTAGGCAAATTGCTGTATGTGCTTGGGTGAAGAGTCTATAGTCTACATAAAAATCTGCCAAATCAAACATGCAGAGCTACCCACTGTGGCGCAGCTGAATGCAGCTTCTGGAATTGCACGCAAAAACTCAAACAACTTGCAACTTAAAGGATTTCAATTGACAAATCGTTAAAACTGTGCACAATTATATGTAACACCTATAAGTTATTTGTGTTCGTCCCAAACTGTTCACTAAGTCATCTGCTATTAACTTTCCCTTTATTTGGTATGCTCTGTGAGCCAAAGAATTTCTGTCATTAGTTTGTTTACTTCTACTTACTTGACAACTTCTATAGTGATAGTCTTACACTAATATTGGCAGTGTATAATTTTTTGTCCATAAGCTCCAAAATATATGCCAGATGTACCTTTTGGTAAGACCACACTACACATTAGGCTGCATAAAACCAACTTTTCTCCATGGCCACAATCCATGACTTCCCTATTCAGAGCTCAAGTGTTTATCCTCTGGTGCTTACACTGTTTGCATTTGTCCAATATCAATTCATACTTAGAAAAACAAAACAAAAAACAAGGAGTATGATTTCTTTATGTTGTACCTTCTTAAGTTTGTTGGAATATGTTAATGTTGGAATATGTTGACTTAAATTTATACTTGAGATTTAAAAGCTCGGGATGCTTACTTGGTTAAGTATCGGGTGGCTTAATAATTAAAAGTAAAATATCCAATTAGGATCCAAGCTCCCCTAGCTGAAAATGACATTTTAACAATACTGATCTATTGTACTCTTGAATGGTTGTTGAATGGTGTTTTTGTGTTAAATAGTGCAATGTACGTTTTTCATGCCTTTTTATTTGTTATTTACTAATTTCATTCACATTATCAGTAATTCAAAACTAAAAGCCATTACCTGCAAAGGTAAGGATTTCTCGTCTTCTGCCGTGGGGGCCTCCTTGGGTTTGGGAGGACCGCTGTTCTCCGGTGGCTTTGATGGCTGCGGCTCTGGTGGGGGAGGCACAGGCTGCGTATCGGTGGGATGCGGTTGCGGAGGAAGCGGAGGAGGCTGCTGATGACCCTGTTTGGGAGCAGGGGGTACTCTCGTTGCCAGAGTCTCTTCTGGTTTAAAGTAGGACTGAGCGCCAGCGCCGCTGTCTACATGTGCAGGTCCTTCCGGACGCCACGACGACCCCATGTACCCACCAGTGTGTCCAACGCCGTATGCAGGGGCAGCGGTACTGGCATTGCCGCCGTGGTGTAATACAGACTGGAGCTGTTTCTGGTGGAGCATCTGCAGCTGCTGCATCTGCTGGAGGTGCTGCTCCTGCAAGCTGGAGAACAACGAGCCGCTGGAGGATGCCTCGAAACCACCAAATCCGGGAGCCTGGCCGGTGTGGCTGCCAGGGAGCGGCTTACGGGGCCCAGCACCTCCATAGTTTTGGGACTGAGGTGCACCGTAATTTCCCCAGGAGGGATACATCGTGAAAAACAAAGCAGCACACGGCCTTTGTGGAGGCACATACAGTCTAGCCCAGAGCGGCTTCCAATGCTAACAGCTAACGTCGACCTACGTTTTTGAAACGAAAAGACAGCTACATTTTAATTTCCAAACTTAGCACCAACACATTAAATAAAAATATTAACACAGATTAAATAACAGCTATCCGTCAGAGGATATGATGTAACGTTGTGAAACTATATTAGAAAAATGTTCATACGGTTTTGCAGTGGAGCAACCGACGTTAGACGGCACACTGCTGATGACGGAAATACGTCACACATTAGATGACGACATCCGGTCAAGCGCTGAACGTTATGTTTAATCGTGATATTTTTTAAGTTATATGCAGTAAATAAATTTTTAACTTAATAGTGCATTAAATATTTTGTCTTTTGTTTGATCTGTAAAGGAGTTTTATTTTTTTTATTGTTGTTAGCGTCTCCTTAGATTAAATAACAGCTAAATAACAGCTCTCCTTCTTTTTCTAATTATTATTATTGTTGTTATGATTGTTATTATTATTATCTTTGATAGTAATTATATATTATCTGTATCAATGTTGCCCATCAGTAATCAAAAAGTCTTTAGTCAAAGAATCTGATGTACTTGATAGGTTCACCTATCACCTGTTGTTGATATCTATTGAATCAAGCATTTGCAGTATAATAGAGAAACAAGTTATTATTATTGATGCAAAACATACAATTAAATAAATAAATAAAAGGCGTCTGTTTTGTTTCTGAGCACTTGCTGAGTATTCATGGCTTCTGGAACACATACTATTGCTGCTGTTTTGTTTTATTACCACAAGAGGGAGACATTTACAAGCACATTTCAGCATCACCAAAAAACCCCAAAACGTTTCCTACAAACAAAACTATTATTATTATTATTATTATTATTATTATTATTATTATTATTATTATTATTACTACTGCAAAAAACGTTATCACTTAAAGATTTTGGACTGAAAGGTCACATAATGTAAATTGTAAAAGCCATTACTAATTAGAATAATCCTTTAATTAGAACTATAAACCATCAAGAATTATTCACAGCAATTTTTTATTACATTGTGCTGAGTAAAATATTCAATATGAGATGATATGAAAATACTTTTTAAAATTAATATTATTCTACAATGTGAGTTCCATCCATCCATCCATCCAGCTACCCCTGTGTGTATCTACAGACTATGTGTGTGTTCATATAGTCCCGTAAGTTTTATCCACTGACTGAGAAACCAACTGTAGGAGTTCAGGCTGTTCAGGCTGTAGGAGTTCAGGCTACCTACCACAGATGAGATCTGTGGTAGGTAAAAGACCAGTGACTTTAGGTTGCCCTTGAGGTCTGATACACATAGGAGTATTTTTTGCTTAAGATCACCAGTAAATCTGTATTAATTTTGACCAGAACCACTTAAAAAGAATCGTTAAAGCGGATTAATCAAGCTGGTCCTGTTTAATGTCTCCCGTTAATTAGTTTGTCAGCAGTGTTTTAATATCGCCTAATGACTTCATATTTCACTGATGACATTCAAGGGGTGTTAAAAGAGGGGAAATGGCCCATTCAGGATTCAGTTCTTTCACTTAAGACGCCCTCGATGAATAAGACAAGGTCACGGAGGCCTAGCCTTTAGGGAGAGATACATTATCAGGGGATGGGGGTGGGAGAAATCCCATAGAGGAAGTTCTCTCCCCTCTAAAACAGCATGACGGGCACAATGTGATACAGTTCTGTCTTAGGACAATACACCGCACAGGGGATTCATGATAGAGCTTAGGGCAGCCACACTGTATTGGATGGCAGAATAACCACACAGTGCACAATAATGGTGACACTAGGGACCAATGCTTTTGGATGGGAGAAATGACGCTTATTGTTATATTATTTTTAATGGCGTGTTGAAAGCTGGGTTGAAACTATATCATTTAAATATTTATAGACTCTTAGACATGTAAAGAAAAACACCAGTGAAGAAGTTATCCCCTTTTCAATCTTCATCAGCAGTTTATAAAGCTTTCTAAGCAAGAACAAAGAAATCAGAAATCGTAAAGTTGTAGCTCACAGTATTGAGGACACGGCATTTTCTCTGAGATGAAAATCCTATGTTAAACAAAATGCTCAATGGAGGCTAATGGATCCCAAACAAGTCCATGCACTGCTTCCAAAATGCTTTGTTTGACAAATCAATTTTCCCATAACCCGGTGAGGAGAAAAGTGATGTGGATTGATCGCCCCCCCTGACTTTGTTTCCAGAATATTGTTTGATGGCTGGATAGATTAATTGGTATGACATTTGAAAGCCTTCTCTTGACTGTCAGCATCCGAGCCTCTATACGCCCGATCGAACCTCTGTCTAATTGTCTCCTCTATAATACCTCAATTCACAAATTAGAGACGGTGCCTCTATAAACTATTCCCCATGTAAGGCCCAAACAACATCACACTGCTCAATCAGACACTGTTTTGAATAGGAGTGATGCTGTGGGCTGATAAGATAGAGTGCATTAAAGGGCATCACCCGAACCGCTGTGCCAGCACATCCTTCCCTCGGCACAGAAGATCCAAAATATACAAATCAGATCTGAGCAGCAAGTTAACAGACTCTGGACTCAACAGTCTGTCACAGCTCACAATATCTGAATCTTTATTAATATTCTCATTTAAATTAGGACTATTAAAGGACGAAATAAAAGGGCAAATCCTGTGCATCACTGACCTTGTAGTGTAAGCATGTAGTTCTCTGATTTGCTTTGTAAGCGCATGGCCATGTTTTTGTAAGGTAAAAGTCAGTTTTACAGCTCACCCATGTCCATTCATATGACACTAAAGTAATTAAGTAATAAATAAACTATATGTTTAAGGCTGTGAAACTCTTAAGAAGTTTAACTACATGCCTTCACATGTCATAGTCAAAGAAATAATAAGTGCAATTCGAACAGCACATCTCAGTTTTTCTACATGATAAAGAAATGCTGCTGTAGTTAAAGGAAGAAATCTGTCAGCATGACTATTTGGGCTTAAATTTTAAGAATAAATGTGCAAAATTACAGTAAGATTGTTTGGTTGCTCATTGACAGACTGTCCTGTAATTGTTAAAGAAAGTTTGTGCTATTTCTTATATGATTTAATTCATTTTGTTTCTCTTTTTACTGTGGACTCACCATAAAAATTAAATTCTATTGTAGCTAGTTTAAAAAACAGGAAATATTCTGTTGTTTAAATGTTTGTGTATTACTTAGATACTGTGGTGTAGTATGAACTGGCAGATATAGTTATAAACAGTTAAATGACAAACACGTTCCTGCTTTTTCACTATTTACTGTATTAATTTCTCTTTTGTTTTTTACAGATTTTTTTCTGTAATTTTACACATTCATTTATTTGTGCTTTCACATTTCTTTCATTTACAACAGCAGAACTCTTGTAGAAAAACTGAGACGCACCATTGAAATTGCACTTCTTATTCTTATATTCGGTTTTCTCAGGGATTTTAAATGTGTAGTTGAATGTCTGTAGAGTGACAGAAAGGCAAGTTTCATTGGTCTGGCCCACTTAAGAAATATAGGTTGCATGTGGCCCATGATGTAAAGTGAGTTTGACTTTCCTGGTGTAAATAATGAAACAGTGTTTGATGAATTCCAGTTGTCCACTGTCACACTGTCATTATGGTATTAATGGATACTATTAGAGTTGTTTTTTATGTCAAAATGTTAGATTAATCATCAGATAATATGATTTTGAGCAATGTTTGGTTGCTCTTATAGCGTGGAAGTAAAAAAGAAAATATACAATATATAGTGCTTTGGGGGGGGGGGGGGGGGGATTTTTTACA
>VURO01000112.1:0-33120 GCA_015108175.1 Pelvicachromis taeniatus | reverse complement strand
TGTAGGGAGGGAGGGGGGGGGGGGGGGGGGGGGGGGTGGAAGTTGGAAAACAAGTAATCTGCTATCAAGTCTTCAAAGAGCATGGAGGAGGTGTGTAAATGAACTCTGATCAGGAGGGAGGGTCAGTTTTCCTGTTTTGGTCGAGCTGGATTGCAGACATTTTCAGAAACACTCTCCTCAAATTAGTTCAAAAAACCCAAAAAGAAATCCCTCCACTTTTCAGAGTTGTTTTATCTCAGAGTGAGACTTCTCAGAACTAATGATCGATCAATGGCTGTATTGACCGAACAAAAGAAGATAAAAGATTTCCAGCATGTTTCGCCGTTAGGTTTAGAGGATGCAGAGCAGAACGAAGGTATGCTCACCAATAATATACTGCAACATCTGTTTTTATGTGGAAACAGCAGTCAAGGCTGCCTAATACTGCAGCTTTTATAACATGTATTAAAAAGACAACAATGCTTTGGTTTGCTACTGTACAGAGGTGATGAATCCCTCATTTCAACCGAGGACGGATAAGCTGGTTAACAAGTGAGGAAGTGCATCGCGGGAATTGTATTCTCTAATGTATATGGTTATAATTATCTATGCATTACATTACAGTGAATCAGGAGTGTTCCTGTGGGAATCGTCAATAGTTACTGGCAGCTTGGCTTTATGCTTTATAATTGTTTGGGCAGAAGCTAATGGCACTTGACACTTTAAAGACTACTTTAAGTGTTCACAAGGGACAATATGTGTCTTACTAAAACCCTAAGAGCAGCTGTTTCATTTATTATTAGTATACTATTTTGATCATATGGTAACATGTTCCTTCTAACCCGCTCAGGTCATCAGGACAGGAAATAATATGTTCATAACTCTATCACTTTTATCCTAATCGAGTAATTTGGCAACTGGTTTACCACTGATAGATATTATGCTCCAAAAGTCTACCATCACTTCTGGAATATACAGATTTATTAACTTAGTCTGTACTCGTTAACGGGAGTATGTTTGTACACAGTGCCTGTCTGAATATTAGCACCTTTATTAAAAATGAGCTAAAGACCAATAAAAGTACAAAACATCCAAAAGCTGCATCTGGTGGTCAGTGAGATATATAATTTTGCACTACTGTTGCCACTAAGAATGAACTCAAATTGCCTTTTGTTTTGTTCTCAGACAAGCAAGTGTCATTATAGTGATTCGGATGAAAAGAAAAAGGAGAAAAAAAAGTGTGGAAAGTAAGGATCATAATGTTTCCTGATACTAGAAAATTTAGGCATAATTTTACATGTAGCATATAACTTTTTTCCTGCCTTTATCTCATTTACAATATGATCTTATGCTACAACCACAAATTGCTGTCTACAAAGAGCCATCCTGATAACAAGTCATGTAAAGCTATGTTTTTGTAGTTTAAAGCTTCTACATTTCTACATCAAAGCACATGATAACACTGCAGTTGAAAAAAAGACTTCCCAACAAACCAACTGAGACGTCATGACAAGCTTGTGAACGCACAAATGAATAATATTAATCGATTGTAGTGTTTATACACAGATGATGTTAAATTAAATAGCAAATGATAAAACTACCATAACACAAACCTGCAGAAAAATCCCAGGATGTTAAAAACTGTTCATACTTTACACGTGTACCACACGTATTCAGTTATGGGCTATCAATATAGTGACACTTGTTGTGTTGAGAACAAACCAAAACAAAGGTGGGCGGGTTTGACACAAGAAAAGGCAAATCTGTACAAAATATCACAATCGAGCACACCATCGTCAACAAAAAGCTTCAAACGGTTTCAGAGTTTCTGTAACAAACTGAATGATATTGTGTAGTTGCTGAAGTCTTCATATTAGGGGTGTCAGTTTGCATTAAAGGGCGTATTACATTGCATTCATTTGTTTAACTTCATTCTTAAATATAGCTTATCATTATCACGTGCAGGTTTCACAGTACGTTTAGTTGCCAATAGATGCGCATGACGAAAGAGAAGCGAGGGAGACGTTTAGCCTCTAAAAGCAAAAAGAGCAGACAGAGTGAGCTGGCACAATACTCGTTATTGCCACATTATTCATAGCTGCTCAGTGCAAACTCTCAGTGAACTCTGATCACCAGCCAACCACCGTCCTTCTGCAAGCACCAAGTTGACCGAACCACTGAGCTGATGAAGCTTCTACGAGGTAAGTATATAACGAAGAAATGGAGAATCTTACTATGACCAGTACCGCTGTCTTTGATGGTCAATACAAGAATATGTCTAACAGTTTTCCCCCACCCCCACCCCCAAATGTCCAGTGCAATTTCACACAATATACAGTACACATATTATATGTAGACCAGTTAGAGACTGTTGCTTTAACAACTTGCGATGAGAAAACGTGAGAGAAGGAAATGAAAACGTGTAACGTGGCTACGTGGCTGTACAGTTCTTGAGGACATTTATATTATCACATTTCCATTTTGAGATGAAAATAAGATAAGAAAGAAATTCACAGAACCTTCAGGTGATATAGAGCAACGGGTCTCTGGTTATAACAAGACCTCGGCTGCCTGATTTCTGTACACATCTTTATATACATCATCGTGATCCCCTGTCAATCAGACTGATAATTGCCCACCTTTTAAAACTATGTCAAGTCCCCTTTACCTTTAAGTTTCGTATTGTTTAAAAGTGTTAAAATGACTCCAAGCTTCATCCTTCCACTGTCAGTTGTTACCACCTTTATTTATTGATTTATAGTCCCTCGTGGCGAGGGATTTATAGTCCCTCGCCGCGGACTGGGTGATGCAGCTGCGCGTCAAACACCCGACCCGGGTGTCAAGCCTTGGCTTCCAGCATCTCGAGGAATAGTTTGTGCATGGGGACTTTGCCCTGCATTTTGATGCTGTAGAAGTGCTGAACGGCCTTGGTGGCAGTCTGACGGAGCAGAGGCAGGGTCATGAGCAGCTTGCCTGCCCGCCGGGGGTCCTCTGGGTGCTGGGAACCCTCAAAATCCTGCAGGGCCTCGTGTAGGGAATCCTGGAGCCTTTGGACAGCCTCGATATTCTCTATGTGCATGGAGTCTGGAGCGGGAAGAAGAAAAATCAAATATTTCATACCTACATTGACAACAACCGCATGTTTTGTAGCTGCATCATCTGGTTTTAAACTCAGTGGCTTATATGCAAACATGCAATTTTGCTTCTTAGTGCTTAATGACGCTCCCTAAATAAATGACTTCGCATGGCTGGGAGTCTCAGGAGACATAGGAAGAGAAGGAAGTACAGTAGGTATATATAAATATAAAGCAGGAGAGAAAAAAAAAGATTCATTTCTTTTGGTATCATGGACCACATACATCCCCCCTGCTAATGAATTCAGATGGCTGCATTACTAGGATATCGTTCAGCTGAATGATGGTGGCAGATGGGCTTCATTTCCATAAGAAAGAGCAGTTGGCCCCCTTATGTATAGGCTCTAAAATAAAACCAGTTGAGACTTATTAAAAACTGCTCTCTACGTATAAGTCTACATGTTGAAGGAAAAAAAAGAAAGAAAAAAAAACAGGTTTGTCCTCCGAAGGACGAGCTGACAGCGAGCATTTTAATGGACAAGCAGTGGTTTGCTTTCAGCCAATTTCACTGCACTGACATACTGTGTCAGGTCTAATCTGTGTGGCATCATATCCACAATTCATTAACTCACAGATAAAGCCGTGCACGACGCAAATGTGAATTCAATACAGTGTTATAATCAAATCTTACAGAATGAGATAAACTCGCCCTACCCTGGTAGTAATATGGAGTATCGCTAAACAGAAGGCAAACACGGCTGCTGATTGAAGTGTAAGTGAATGAAATCAGCTCTGCTATGTGTCATAAAAGTTGTGGAGTGAAGTAAGACCGTGTATGAACATGTAAATGAGGCAGAAAAAAGGGAAAGTACAAGGCTAATTATGTTCCTAACTGACTGATTAAGTCTCTTTTACCAGTCGCCTTCTGTGTAAATTGCATTTCTATCTTGGGAAATTAACTAGGCTATGTGGACTGCACATGTGTTCCAGCACTCTTCATTTGAAACCTTCATGTTAATGCTGATCTGATCCTCATTAGGCTGCACGATCATGTGTGTGCGCACGCTCAGATGTGAGAAAGAGAGAGGAAAATAAGCAATATGTTTTTAAATGGGTGCACAAGAAAAGCACGAGGGTGTGTGTGTGTGTGTTTAAGGAGGCTGGGGCTGGGGGAGGAATGTAAAACTAACTTTGAAGAAACAATTTCCATGTAATCCGTCAGCAGCCTGGCGTCAATCCCGTCGATACTTTGCTAATTACAAAATCAATGGCCATGAATTTCCACAGCTGTCACACCCAGAGGACCACTGGAGCCGAAGCTCGCCGAGATTGTGTTCAAACGAGCCGAAGTTGCCCCCTCGCCCTCCCAGAGCAACCCTCTGAACCCTAGCCTTCCTCTCTCTCTCACACGTCTTCCTTATACCTTTACCTCCCTGTCTTTCCATCACCTCCCCTCCTATTTATCCCCCACTTTCCCATGGAGTGTTTGTCATCAGGAGACTAAAGCTCTGGGCTCAGCATTTTTCATTTTTTTCAGTCAGGCAGGAGAAAAGACTCCTAACAGGCATTGATTAGCGGGGGACAGGCCCAGCCTCGTGAAAAGCAAACTGTCAATACGGGCGCAGCATCTTCACACTGGAACAAACGAGGCCCGTCGCTCCCCGACGCTCATTCCACTCCACTTAACACATTTTATTGACAGCCCCTGTTTTTCTAATGAAATGCTAAATATATCTCCCTCGGCTGTGGCGCGCTGGCAGCTACTGTTATGGAGATGGAGAGAATGAGAGCGCAATGTGACAGTCACACACACACACATGTGCACATGTATCTGCACACAAATTAAAATATAGCTACACACACACACACGGAGACAAAGTTAAATGGAAAAAAAAAAATCGCGATCTTGACCTTTATGTCCTCTCTTATCGGGGATCTTTTATTGTGGTGGTGATGGTGCCTCAAGATACCGAAAACCACTCGGCATCTTTTTCCCTGTGTTTTATTTCTTTGTTTGTTTAATTAGATGCCAACTACAAGGCTTTACTTGAGATTTTAAATAAAGGCGTACCTTCCTGTCTTTGTTATTACTGTAGAGAAAATAAAGGATATTTGGCAAAAAAGCTTCTTACTTTATTAGGAACACTTCATTTGATCTAATTTAATGAAATCAATAGCATATCATATTAATTCTTTACAAATCTTATAATATTCAGTTTTTGATCAGTTGATTACAATGATTCAAATACCTAAATTTGATTTATTTAGTGACAAATCAAAGTGCTTTATGTTGGAAGGTAAAGATCCTCCAGAGAAAACCCCAACAATCAGATGACCCCTGTGAACAAGCACTTGGTGACAGTGGGAAAGAAAAACTCACTTTTAACAGGAAGAAACCTCCGGCAGAACCAGGCTCAGGGAGGGGCAACCATCTGCCGCAACTGGGTGGGGGAGTAGTCAACGCAAGTATGCCACTGAGCTACTACTATCGCTGGGAGTTTTAAATAGACCATTTTTGGAAAAACTCAAACTCTTCCAAAGCCAAATACAATAAACCAAATTTGGTTTAGGATGTAATCCCATCATTTTGACTTGCATTCAGCATCACGATCCTGCTCTGCCTCCTTATTGATGCACTATGATGTTTACAAAGATCCAAACCCACTACTCATCCAACATTTCTATGAATTTGAATTTGTATTCACAAATTCAGAGACTAGGATTGTGAGTCTAACAGGTGGATGGAAGATTACCTGAGTTAGAGAGTGCGATGGCTTTCAGCGTAACAAATTCCTCCTTTTCCATGCGCAGCTTCTTGTAGCGTCGGACCAATGGCAAGATGGCAACATGAAGGTCCAGCAGGCCTGAGATCCTCGCCTGCTCCTCATCTACCACGTAGTCCTCCGCATACATTATCTCGTCCTCGCAGGGCAGTGAGCGAAACACAATGCTCAGCACCAGGATCTCCATCCAGGCACTCTGCAATAGACTCATCTGGTCTGCCAGCGAGAGTGTGGAAAAGCCTGCAGGAGCATAAAGAAATTATATGTCACATTTTAACATTTTCTAGGTACTGCTGAGCCCTCACACAGAACAACCATGTGACATAGTAAGAGGGCAGCCTATTAACCCCCCCTGCTCAGTTGTTGCCTCTTTCAGTCCTCTGTGTGCTTTATGGGCTATGTACAATTGCTGCACAATCCTCAAAGAAGTCCGACTTGAAACAGACACCGACCACTGTATGCAGTGGCTTTCAGGGAGCAATATAAATCAGTCAGGAGCAGAGGCCTTTGAAACATGAGCCAGGGCTGCCTCAGCCATCAACTCAGTCCTTCTGCAACCCCCTGCATAAGCACATGAGACCCTGCTTAGTGAGAACAAATCCAGACTTAACACTGATTATATCGTATCATTGTCAGAGTAAGGACGGGTGAATAGACATTCACTTCTTCTTTACAACAACTTCAAAGTTAATTCTGTCATTTAAAACAAACTAAATTAATGGACTGAAATTCCAACTGAGAAAACAAGAAGGAAAAAAGAAGATCTTGTGGATGTATAATTAGATACTTTATAGTTTTTCACAATTTCTAAGAGACTTTTCTGGAACTCTTCCAACCTTTTCAAAAAAGGGTGAACACAAAACTTTCAGACAGCATTCAAAGCACTTCTGAATCAAAAACCTTTGTTTGCACCAGAAAGGCCATCTGATTTTTTTAAAGGAAGCAACTGAAAGTACCTTTTATCTACAGGTTTGTGATACTTATATGTGAAACATTTACTACAACTCTCTAATAGTACATGCCCATGTTACAGTACTTTCTAACCCGTTTCTGCTCTTGGCCATTAAATTAAAACAATACAATGCTTTATATATTGTAGGCCTATAAGTGCACAAATTGGGTCATTTTAGCCCACTGCCAGGTGGTTACTATGCAACATGATGATAATATATCATGTATAATTTCACTTTTATTGATATAAATGCAATGTTTTCTGCTGAAATGATATAACAGGATGATTACATAAGGTGTTGTGGATTATTGTACATTAAAGGCTAAAAAGGTAATTTTAGTCATTTGCAAGGTGGTTGTCATAGAACCTGAAGATTTCATATTGTGCATAAGTTTAGTGGATGTGTTATTGTTGTGAAACAAAAATGATAATATCCTTTAATAAGTTCCTGCAGTTTCAGAAATGCTAAAAACAAGTCATTTTAACCTGTTGTTAGCTGGTTGCTAGGCAATATGATGACATCAGAATATCTGATATAGGTAACAACCTTCAGATGTATCAGATGAACCTGCGTACCAAGTTTGGTAGCTCAACTCCTGATTGTGTAGGAGGAGTTCCTGTTCATGCCTATCACATTATTGATATTCTTTGCTGGTATCAACTTTCAACTCACCTTTTCTGGCTGTGCACTCTGAACTGGTATTTATTGGTTAGTTCATTCACAGGAGCCATCACGATTAAGAAACTGGATCTGTTCCATAGCTGTAGTGTAGTTCTTCCAGCAGCATTTACTATCATGTATCACAAGTGTATCAGTGTGCTGATTTTCAGTGTTTGAGAATTTGTTTAGAGTTTTGCAACTGGAGAAATCAGGTCTGTATATATATATATATATATATTGAATTAACATAATCACTGAGATTCTCTTTTAAACGACAGCAGTTTGAGTTTTTCACTACTGTGGCATGATGTGATGGACTTATGAAGGGGAATGCTTTAAATGCAGCGATGTTAAGATCCAAAAACAAAGCACACATGCAGGCTGTTTCCTCTGTTGTTCAACGTTTTGAACTTGGAGTGGCAATTCACCCAAATCTCGAGGTCGACCCATCAACTTTCACCTCTAACATTCACACACACCACATCAAACTCCTGAAAGGACCTCAATGGCCACAATACCTTTCACTACTCTATGGTGAATAGGAAGGTGATTGGGGGATATTGACCAGGGCCTTGAACTCACCATGCTGCTTACTTAAATCTTGAAACTTGTATGGATCGGAATCGGACAGGTTGACTTAAAAGGGGTCGTCCCGATGTTTCTTATCAAGCAAATAGAGGAACGACGGGAAGCGAGAGAATGAAGCAGAGAGAAAAGAGTGCTGGGGGTGTCATTGATTAGTAGATTGTAATCAGTCCACCAAATGCGAAAGGGTATCGATCCAAGCCTCAGATCTGACAAACAGACATTTGATGGAGGACATCCGGTACATGTTTAGTGGGGGGAAGAGAGGACCACAGGATCACTGAATGTAGATATCAATGCTGTGTCAGGAATTCATGAGTTTACTCCAGATTCCCAAAAGACACTTCTGTAAGAGAAATGAATTGCCTAAATTCTGTGAAGCTTGTTTAGAATAGTGAGGCAGGACAAAATAAGTATGCTACAAAAAGTAGCATAGTTACATACAGAAACAACCTGTTTAAATAATTGCAAAGGAAGAATAATTTAGGTTAAAAATCATGCTTATTAGCTGTTTTTAATGTATCATGCCTTTAATATACTGCCTCAACATAAAACCACCAATTGTGCAGAATGCCCTGTGATGCCAAAAATGTGGGTATCATGGGGTTCTTGTAGTGTCAGGCACCAGGACATTGGCAACAAATGCTTTGGGTCTTGTGAGCTGCTGGGTGTGGCCTTTGTGAACCTGGACTGTTTTTGTATGTGGCACAGATGCTCACCTGGACTTTGGAGTCCAGATCAAGTCTTTGAGCTCTTTGTAAAATTCCTTCCGCTGCTCCTGTGCAATTCTGGAACGTGTAACATCTACACGGAGGCCAGGATTAAAGGTTTTCCCAGCAGAATATAGCACTGTGCTTTTCATTTTGTGACTCATTGGTGAAGACATGCATACATTTTCTTCATTTTCCCCCAGCACCCCTGCCCCCCTTTTTCTTTTCTTTTTTTAACTCTCAATTTACTGAAGCAATTTAGTGACTTCCTGGTTTCCCTGGGGTTAGCCTGGAGCTGGAAGTGCGTCGCCTGGAGGTGGCTGAGTTAAGTGTCACTGTGGAGGGTGAATCCCCCTGATGAAATATCAATATTTCACCCTAGTGATTTAATGCCGTTTGACCAAACATGACACAATACTGAGCAAACCAGGCGATGTCAGTGTCTCTGTGTTTGCAGTCTCTCTGCATGGAGACAAAAAACACGAATAGTGACACTATTCTGCTAAACTACAGGTGTTTTAGAGTATTTATAGTTTATTTGTTAGCTGAATAAATCAAAATCCTTAATGTTACATCCTATAGGGTTTATCATCATGTGTCTTCACAGTGTAGTGACTTAGGCATTTGCTACACAAACAAAAGGTCACTGGTTCTGTTCAAGTCGAGACAGAAATCCCCTTTAGGGTTGCATTAGAAAAAAAAAGAAGCTAAATTAAACATGGGGAGCTAACAGCTCTGGTGACCCTTGTTAACAAAGAAGCACCCAAAAGTAGGTTTAGGTCAAACCAGTAAAAAATCATGTAAGACTGAATACATTTACAGTATCTCACATAAGTGAGTACACCCCTCACGGTTTTGTAAATATTTTGTTATATCTATTCATGGGACGACATTGAAGATATGGCTGTATGTTGAGTTATTTTGAGTGACAGCAAACTTACACTGTTATACAAGCTGTACATTGACTACTTTACATTGGATCAAAGTGTCATATCTTCAATGTCGTCCCATGAATAGATATAATAAAATATTTATAAAAAAGTGAGGGGTGTACTCACTTTTGTGAGATACTGTAAATAGAGGGTTACTCAAATACGCACATATGTCTAAAACTAAAACAAAAAAAAGTTAGCGCTACTCTTTTAAGTTAAGTTGCTAACAAGGTCATTTTTGACAAAAGTATGTCTTTTACCTCTTCACTCTGTGCATTATTGCCAAAATTATGAACACCCTGTGTCAGATATTAAAAGAACTAGTCCAAACATTTTTCATTTCCAGGCTGAACTCCTTGTTACAAAAATGCCACAGCAAGTGTACCAACAGGGACTGGAAAGAGACACATTCTCTACTTTTATGACTAAGCCTGACAATTTCCTTTTTGATGATTAAACTGGCTTAGTGACCCTAACCACTCCATGCATTTATCTGCCACTATTGCATGCTATTAAATTTGAATCTTCTCTCTCCTCTAGTTTGTGCTTTGTACTCTCTCTTTTTACACCTCTCTGCACAAGCTACACATTTATGATCTGTAGTTACGAGCCCAACTAACCTGCTCAGTGTTTATAGTGTGTTATTGCTCAGCGCTCATCTCTTCTCCCTCCACTCCCCAAAGCTGACCGAGGCAGATGGCTGCTCCTCCCGTCCCCCTAGTTCTGTCTGAGGTTTCTTCCTTTTAAAAGGGAGTTTTTTCCCCCCTCCCCATTGCCAAGTGCATGCCAACAGGGAAGAGTAGGGTTTGTAACACTGCAACATTATGATCCAACTATGTAAACTGCTGTTTTTTTGAGCGATCAAATACATCCGAATGCTAATAGTCAAAACAGCATTTACTAAGCTGACAAAAATGTAATTAAAATAAATATTTTTAGCTATAGAGAGAGAGACAGTAAGCATATAAGAAAATGCATTAGAAAATCTAAATTTAGAGTATTTTTATCGCTTCTACATTCAACACTGTTCACTGTTTTATAACCATGTTGCGCTTCACAAGCTGCTGTGCGGTTTTTGTAGTAGCACAGAGCTGCAGGGGGAGGCTTTTGTCGTATGTGTGTGTGTGTGTGTGGGTAGGTGGAGAGGGATGTTGCTGTTTCACCATCACATTACAATACCGTCACACTGTAACACACCATATTAGGCAATTTAGCATGCGAGTTAGCAATATGTCTATTTCTCTAAAGGTCCCCATGTTAGTGGGTGTTAGCATAGAAAAAAAAAAAAAGAACTGTTTGGCAGGGTTCTGGAAATTCAACAAAAAAGTGCAGGTGCGTGTAAGATAACTGAGGCCCTGCTGAGTACAGTGAGGAGACTGAGTGGTTGGCAGTGAAGCTTGAAGCTGTCATTGAGAGCGAGGTCTAAAACAGACAGCAGTTCACTCTCTATTCATTTAGTATCATTACAGGCCTCCTAAGAGCCCTAATGGGCCTAATAAAAAGACAGAGGAAATAATGAGACTTGAGGGCCCTATATGAGCAGGAGGAGTAGGAGAGGGAGAGCCAGGGGAACAGGAGAACAAGGAAGCCAGAGAGTGTGTGTGAAAGATATTATGGCAGAGGGTGCGCGGGACAGAAACAGAGAAAAAGGAAAAAGAACGAGCATTAAATAAAGCGAGCAGAGGGCACTGTACGCTGTTGACTTTAATGTAGTCTGTGCTTTGTGAGATGGTCTGTGTGTGTGTGGTTACAATTCAAAGGCCACACCTCTTACTCCTAGACAATAACATGTCTCCTGTCATGTTCTTGAAGCCCAAATGTGTGTTTTTGGTTTTATTTTTAAAACCTTCAGTATTTTCAATTGTCTCCTTTACACATGCACGCGCACAAAACCAAACTAAACTGTGATGATTAAAAATACATCAAATTATTTCTTTCCAGCTGTAAAGCACAAATATTTAAGCCTTCACATGAACACATGTACCACAACACTTAAGCAGTGTTACATGTTTCTTCTCAGCTCTCCACATGTGGATGCTGAAGGACTTTTACATTAATGGAGCGATCTGCGCTAATGACTCCTATTACCTCATCGTTAAGGCCATTTGTGCAGTGGGCTATGAGTGTAATGGAGGGAGTGGACTGTTAAACTGTAGGGACCCCTTTTGTCTTAATCGTTACTTGGTGACACTTTGACCCAGTGGCTGCGGGTAAAATGTCTCTAGAGTGTCACGTGCCGCCTTAATAACTCTGACAGATCTGGATTTAGATCTTCACACCATACAAGATCAATACTTATATATATACACACACACACACAAATGTAACAGAGAATAAGGCAGGGGAAAAAACATTACAGTAAAATTCATTACAGGCCCCATGGGGCTCTATTAAATTGAGGTATTTGACTGTAGTTACACCATTTGGCTTCTTTGCGAAAATATACCCGAATTAGATTTTTTTCCCTTGTTCTCATGATGTTGGATGGAAAAGAGGTCAGGAGCAAAAAAAAAAACAAAACAACCTGTGCATTTGGGTCAGGGAAGCTCCTTTTGTCTCTTTTAACACTTGTTTCTCGATGTAAACTCCAGAGTAGTGAGACAGCACGCCTGCCTCAAACCAGCAACCCTCCACAGGCTAATCGCTTTATCAGGTTTCTCTTCTCCTTTGTAAAAACATTCATCTGAAGTTCAAAGGGCTGGTTTGGGATCAGCTCATTTTGGCCAACATCAAATTATAAAGTCCAAACAGATGACATAAGCTAGGTGTGGCTAGGTGCCCCACTAGTGGAACACAGCATATATTTGAGAGCCACTGGTCTACAGCAAATTGACACATAATGTGGAGGAGTTATCTCCTAATGTCATTCTCCACTCCTGAACTTTTCTTACCACTAAGGCCTCAGTCACACAGGCCTGTCGATGACCATCTGGCAACCATCGGTCATAAGGTTGCCAGGTAAGGTCCCTAGTTAGTTGTCATGGTTGTCGGTAGTTTGCATAGAAGTTGCCAATTTACCTGCAAATACTTTCAGACATCTCTCTGAGGTGTAGTTAAACTTAAAAAAGTATAACGCAATAAAAAATATTTACCTTTAGAGCAAATTTTCCTGCATCAGCCAATACATTTCAAAAGCGGCAACTTTTACTTTGAAGGCAAACAACAAAATGACATATTAGTGTCATTATTTATTAAATAAAGCCAAAATGCAAAAATTAAGTACACCCCATACGCCAAGTCAGTGTAACCTTCTTTATGGCACTGATTTAGCTCATTGAGGTTTGTTTATGCACAGGTCTCTTTAGGTCCCCTGCATTTCAATGAGATTGAGGTCTAGACTTTGACTGGGCCATTGCAACACCTCAATCCTTTTTGCACTCGTGAATAAGCTTCCTCACTGCAGTTGAAAGTTTTTGGGAATTACTTTAACTGTTACCAGACTGATGAGCAAGAACATTCCTGAGATCTTTGCTCCTTGGCATTACACACACCTGAATACTGCAAACCAGCAAACTGCCAAAACCTGAGCTTTTATAGAGGTGCTCACCCTCGCTGATGATCAATTAATTAAGCTGATTAGGAGCAGCTGGCTGCTACTTAGCTTCTTATTTCCTATGGAAGCAGGAAGGATGCTTACTTTTATCACCCACTTCTTCTCCATCTTTTGAGTTTTTGCTACATAAATAATGACACGGGTTACACGTCATTTGAATTCACATGAGGCTGTATTTACTTAATTTTAACTAGATCATTTTTTATTATGTCCTGATATGTAAAACTGTAGAATTAAAAGAGGGTGTACTTTCTTTTTCCCACGACCATATTGGCCATCGTCCTATTTGCTGGGCCACTGCTCAGCAAACGATTCATAGTCTTGCTTTAAGTGTGAACGATAAGTCAGTGAATGGGACGGATTTGCTCTTTCTTTGCCATCACTGTGAAGTTAATGCACAACAAAAGACAACTGAAGATAAAATTTGTGTCCTGACTGTTGCCGTTTATTTTAATTAATTAGGAAACCCTTAAGAAATGCATCGGTGAAGAATATTACTTGCTTTAATTGAGTAATAATTGAATTGACAACACGTGGATCTTTTACATGCTTTATTTAACCAGATCAATTGTTTGCATATACTTTGAAACCAGCCAGTGCTCCATATGAACATGTGGGGGTCCAAAGTGTCTCCTTCAGCCGATTAAGATGAGAAGAACAGAAGATCTAAGAACATTTGCATAATAAGTCTTATTTAAGAATTCATCAACAAGGAGAAGGGAAATCCATCAGTATTCCCCTAAATAAATCAATTTCACCACAGGCCCTGTGTAGTATCCTTAAGTAAGTAAGAGGATTGCTTTCTTTAAGTCTGGGATTGAAATGGAATACATTGACATAGGGGCGGGTCCCCCCCACAGACTCTCCCACCCCACCCCAGTCAAATCAAAGGTTTCAGCTGCTCTTTATTGATTAGATTTTAGAATATGGGACTAGCTTCTCCCTTAGGTGCAGATGAGTAGCAGATGTTAATTATCTTGTGTGTGTGCATGCGGGGGTGGCGTGTTATGTACAGCAGTCGGTGAAGTACTCCAGTAATCTCACACTGTAACATTTCAGCAACTCAAAGAGCAAACACCAGTTTCGTCTCTGCTTTACTAACAGCACAAGACCACACGTGAACCTCTTTTTTTAAAGCAACTTAATAGATGACCCTACTTCTGTTTCTATTTCACCGTAGAGCAAATCTGTATAAAAAGCACCTATGTCTGAAATTTCACAATAAGACAAGTGTTTGGAAAGCCAGAGCCCTGATGACAGGTCCAGTCAAAAGCAGTCACATGTGTCTACCTGGGATATGTTTGGCCCAGCCAATGATGACCACCAGCTCGCGGTCAGCCAAGTCACACAGCGTTGTCAGGGCCTTGATGTCTCCGTCCGGCATGGTGGGGTCAGGCATGGCATAGATCTTCTCTGGCTCCACCACGAGCAGATGAGAGACGATCTTTGTCACTATGAGGGGGAAGAGAAAGAGAGAGAGGTAGAGAGAGGGACGGAGGGGGTGGGAGGATATAAATGTACTGTGGTGTGTGACAGTTTTAGGCAACAGTGTTTGCCTAAAATATGATCATATTGTGCTACATGAATCTCATCTTTGGGTGTAGATAACAACGCTCTCGGCATATTCCTCAACGGGATTCATTTCACAGCTTTACGTCCCATCATATTAACTAATAAAGTTAATGTTTTCTATAATGCTCAGGTAGTATGCACATTTTCAATGAGTGAGATTTTTAAATGAAAAAAAAAAAACAAAACATAAAAAACAAAACAAAACCCAAAAACAACCCCCAAAAAAAGCAACAAAAAAGCGACTCACATGGTTTTTTGGCTGGAGGCGGGAGGGTGAGGCCGAGGTAGGCGCCATTTTCGGCATCCAACCGCCGCTTGTACTTCTGACGCCCCCCTCTCACTCGATCCAGACGCACGCCTGCAAAAACAAATATCACGTATGCATAAAATAAACCAAAGCCACTCTGATGAATCCACAAAATGTAATGATTACATAGCAGACTAAAAGAAAAGAGAACTTTTCACTTGTTATGTTTGGAAGCAGGCGTTGCTCAATTTCTTTTTATATGCTTAATTTTTGAAAGTTACATTCAGTTATAACGAATGTAACTTATGGCCGTTCAGTTATAACGGCCATATGGCATTTATTTGCTACCATAACCACTACTTATTATAAAACTTTGGCCTATTTATTGTGGGAAACTTGCTATGTCATCAGACTCTCACAAGCATTTCAGTGTTTTTAATTTTCTACACTGTATAACAAATACCATACAATCATTCTTCATATAATATACAGTAAAAAATGAGGATTGCAGCATATTTCTAACTTTTCTAACAATGTATAGCTTTTCCCGTCATGTATCTACATAAACAGTTTTATTCCTTTATTTTTAACCTTTCGACCATCAAGCTTTCACATGCGGGATTATCTTCAAAGCCATCACAGAGGACGCGTGCTGGAGGCACCTTGTCTGCTGAATTTATACGTTTGCATTAAAAGTTGTTTGAGCACTGAGGGGGAGCAAACAGATTTTACATGGTCAAGTGGAATTAAGTCGTGTGAGATTTCTCAGTGACTCATATAAATTCCTTTGATTCCCCTGGAAACAAAAGAATCCGATTAGGATGGTCTTTCAATTTCCTGACACCGACTATCCACTAACCTAATTACCCACCGTGCCCAGAGGGAGCTCATTCTTCCCAGCAAACACAGTGAGATCATTTTATGCCTGGCAGATTGAAGCTAAATCGAGAGCCCCTCTCCTAACACAGCTTTCCATTTGTACGCCTTAAAGTAATCAATAAGGCTTGCAAATAGACTTCTTGTTCTTTGAACACATGTGGATGCGGTTTTAATTAGTCAGTTAGGCAGGCAGGAGCTGGGTTTGCGATAGATGGAGCTTTAGTGGTTGTTTTTAGCATTACTCTTGGTTAAGTTAAATTTAAAATGATAAATTGGACTTCAGGAAACTGTGTGCATGTACTCCAGATATTAAATCAGTTCAGGAGCCTCTCTCTCTCCATTTAATGATACACACAGGCCTAATAAAGGGTTATGCAGTTAGTTAAGCCTTTCACAATAATAAGCTTGTTTAATGCATAAATATATTAAGAAGGTACCAACTCCAAATTCATGCAGCATGTAGTTGTCAGGCTAACTGACAGTGAATTGTTGCTGCTTTTGCCCCTAACAGTATCAAGACACACACACACTAGTTTCCCTGCCGTGGGCTGCTAGGTCATGTAGCTACAAGAAGCGACAAGTGACCAAACAGCCAGAGTTAGAATTCCAAGATCCGCGGGGGCTGTTTGAACTCGAACATCCAACTGGCCCATAATTAATAGACGCTGACAAGAATTAAGAGCTCAGCGCTAACCAGTTTCAGTTTACAGCTTAGCGGCGCTGCAAACAGCAGAGACCCGAGGCAGGAGGGCAGGGACAACAACGAGGGAAAAAACAAGGGTTAGATAAGGCTGAAGAGTGGGAGGGTTGGAAAATCAAACAGAACAATCTGCTGTGCTTGGATGAATAGATCCATTTTCTGACGGTTTCTTCTTTCTCAGCTTGTACATCCTCTCTCTGACGGCCCTGCCTGTCCCGGTGACCACCTGATCTCACCAGTGCGGGATTATCTCCTTCCCATGTGATATGGAACAGTACTGAGAATATGACCACAACAAGACAGCTGAATGAGGCCCCTGGAAGAGGGCCGGAGAGGGTGTGAGGGGGGCCGTGTGTGTCATCGTCAGCACCGCATTCCTAACCTCAAGCCCAAAACCACATCGGCCTCCGCGCTTCAAGACAATGCGGGTCCAGACGAGAGCCTCTGACATGGGTTGGCTGCAGCGGGGGCCAGGCGGGTCCACAGATCATCTTAAAGGCATTTAGATCCTTTTTTATGGTTGCTGGCCTTTCATAAGGTGTGACAGGCAAAGTATGGATGCATGGGTGAGGTTATGGGGTAAAAAAAAGTGTGTGTGCTGGATAATATGAATTCACATACTACAGCACGCTCATAACTTTGTGCTGACTGCGAGAAAGACGGACTGAGATACTTGGCTGAAAGTCTATTCTTGCTATGCGAGTGTGTTTGTGCGTGTTTGTGTGCGTGCACACGTGTGTGGAAAGACGATGAGGCATATTTACATTGGAGCAATCTTTACAGCCACCTGATCCAGTTTCTCTTTCACATACACTACTTTATTGACTTGTTAAAACGTTTAAGCACATTTCTCATTAAAGTGACAGTGTTTCGCTTTAAGCGCTGGCCATGGGCGCGCTTGGGTGTGTCCTGTGGATTATTTTGTTCTGCTATGCGTTTATTATTTGCACATAATTGGACAGATATCTATTCCACAATAGCAGCTGCCAAAATATTAATTCATGCCCACATAAAAAAAAGAATAAAAAACTAACACACTAACTAAAAGGGCCTTTTAGAATACATAACAAAATTTTTCAAGTCCACTTTAAAACACAAACATCAAACTGAAACTCTGAGTTAAGTATGTGATGAAATTTTCTGCTTAAAAAAACCCCAAATGGTCTAAATTCGCATTCTTCGCAAAGCAGTCAGAAACATCGGTCTATATGCTGAAAAACACCCAGGTCAGTAAGATCTTCAATGTAAAAATGAAGTCAGAACAACAAAAAAAACACACAGAAAGGAAGAAGACAGAAAGCTGAGCAAAAACAAAAAAAAAGTGTCCAAATAAAACCTTCTTGATATAAGGGAGATTCATTCTTCTGATGCAAAAAGAAACTCCTCAGAGCAGCTATCATCACTGAAAGGTGCATGTGTCTCATATCGAGTCTGTGTGTTACTGTGTGAACATGTGCTCGTGTGTACATGCATGTTTAAGCTTCTCACTCTCAACTATTTTCAGCCTTTCACCTGTCAGAGGCGCTTCTTTCGAGAGAATGTGTCAGAATTGGCTGGCTGGCTAACGCTGCCAAAGGGAGATTAGGAGCTCCCTATTTTAGCTGGGAAAAATCAGAGGGATGCGGCGTGCAGCCCCCTCCGACGCGGCCCGCTCACCCTTTGCAAAAGCGCAGCCGCTCTGCCCTTCCAGGGCTGCCTCTGAACGTCTGATCTGGAAGGTTAGAAAGAGCTACAGTAAAGGCTGTCATCAGGTTTTTTTCTTAAGTCTGGGTGGGCTGAAAATAAGAAGGGAAAGGCGAAGAAAAGACTACACAAAAAGTTGAAGGGGGCTGGGCTGGGTATTAACATGGCGCACCATCTGCTGCAACCCCCTCCCGGTGGCCTGGCAATTCTGGCACTGCTTTACCGTAACTGCCGTGGCACTTGTATCACTCTTTATCATGTTTTACACTTGACATAAATCTGAGCCAGCGTGTCCACAAAGGGCTATTATTTTGTATCGAAGTGCCGCAGATGCAGCTCTAATCAAAAACATCTGCAGGGCTCGAAAAGGGCCGGGCCCATTCATGAGGTTGAAGCTGGCGTAGTGGACAAAATAAAATAAAAAAATCTAGAAGGGTGTCAGTGACAAGCACGGGACCTCAAGGAGCGATTCCGAGTCTCTTGTCAGGGGTGATATACATTTTGACATGTGTGTCGTGAAGCGAGTGCATGTATAGAAGGGTTGTTATGAGGTCAGCGCTTCGCTAAATCCTCTTCGGAGGAGGAACACGTGTTAGCCTCCGTGTCTGATCTGTCACCTGCCAGACAGTGAGGACAGGCCAGTGCAGAGCCTCTGGGTGGGCGCTGACTCTCAGCTGCATTCTGCCAGCTACTCTGACACCCTAAAAAGCAAACAAGCCCACACACATGTGCTGTTAGATAGACAAGTTTACGGTACAAGAAAAAACAAGTGGCACGGAGGGAGAGGTCCTTCTGACTCACAGTTTAAATACTTCGAATGGTGCAGAGCAACACACACTAAAGAAATTCTGATTCTGAAGTTACCCACAGTGTATAGACTTTGGGTATATCTTTATTATGATGATGTAATCTTAGCATATAGATTGGGTTCTGATTTAAGCCTATTGATTGGGAAGGGACCTGACAGTCTGTGATATTGGATATGGCTTTACTAATCTTTTGTGTATGTGGCCGGAGGAAAATAAGGCTGTAACATTACCCTGGTAGCCACGTTCGCTCAGGAAAGACTGCTGATCCCTATCTGTGGTTAGGAGAGGGCGAGACAGCGGTGTAGGTTGCCAAAATAGTCTGGCAGCTTGTGTTCATCCACCACATTACAGCGATGTCAGAAAATCCCCGCAAGCAAAGAATAAACCACAGAAACACCAAGCTAACGTCACTGAACTAGAACAACTAGTAGTAACTTCTGAAGAGCAAACTGTAAGTGCCTTTTATGCTCAAACTCTTCATTTAGGACAGACGTTGATTGGGTCTAAGGCGGTATGCTTCTGTTCCAGGGGGACTTGGTTTTTGAACATGATAATTTGTTAACATGATGATTGGACACCTGTTCAAAGACCAACATAGATACCCATGCTTACTGCCACAACAAAAACAAAACAAAAATCCCTAAATCCATCTCTCGTCTTCAGCAGGATGTGACTGAAAGCGGAAATTGAAAAATGCACACGCGGTAGATTCTTGCATCATTTAACACCGTACAGTAATGCTATGGGATATTAGCGCGGCTATTAGCTGGGGGCACTGACTCCTGGCAGTTGTGACTGACACCATACCTTCCGTGAGTTGTAATTACGTGAGAGTTTTTCCACTGACCTGTGACCTTTCATCAGCCTCAGCTGGACATTTGAGGGGTCAGTGAATGAGGCCGGCTTCCTCGAAAAGCTGCCTGTCGCGGCCATCCACCCGGCTCATCCAGGTGCTCGGCTGTGACATAGCAGTAAAGCCGAACGAGGAGAGAGGCCTGTCATCGATAATATTTCTTTGATATTTTTCCATCTTAAACAGACAGCTTAGCTCAGTACACCCTTAAGCATAATGCTGGCACTAGCCACAGCTAGAATACCTGATTTTTTTTAGAGCGCTAACACACCTGAAGCAACCAAACCAAGTTCGGAGAAGTACAGTCAACTGATTAGTGGCAGGTGGTACACATCAGAAGGGTTTACCCCACCCACTAATGGGGCTCAAAATCCCTGGCACCTACCCTTTAAAAGTCAGGATGACACGACTGGCACGAGGAAGAGAAATATTGGAAACTTCTAGAGCAACTATAAAACTCTCACAGCACGTCGAGGGAGGCGTATTTTAGGAAGCCACTGCCAATGTGACATAAATTTGCAATGGGAACAAATGAATAAAGTGGAAAAAAAAATCTTACAATATTTTTTATGTTTTTAATCAATATTTACCTGCTAATTGCTGAAGATTATAATATTTATAATAGAAACGTATCTGGACACATTTTATTAACTAAAACGTCAAAATGGTTTCATTTAAAAGGAAAAAAGAAAGAAGTAAAAAAAAATCACAAGTCTGCTTAGAATTGACAAGGAATGCTACAAAAAACAAAATTTGCTTTAAAATAATAACATAAAATCTGTAAACCTTCAACATAAAACCACTTTTCTATTTGAACACCACCATCATGACCTCACACCTAAAAGATCTGATTTTAAGCTGGAAAAGCTTTCAGTTCATCCACATCAGAGTCAACTATGCTTTTATGTCTCTTCGCTGGTGGTGAAACATTTACTTAAGCTCAAAGATAAACTAAATTCATTTTGGTGGTCAAAGATCAATGTTTTATGATCTCTGTGATCTCACAAAATATATTTGGGCCAAACTGTTGAAGTCTGGCTTAAATATGGATATAAAATACAAGTTAACTGGTCGCTGATTTCTCTCTAACTCTTCTATTTAGGTCTGGAGTGTGGAAGGCTCACCATGATTTTGAGTGTGTTCAACATATCCCTTCCGTAAACGCTCAAAGGTTCATCTTTGTTGGTTTAAAAGATTTTGTGCTTTAAATCTGAGTCTGGATAAATGTGAAGATAACAGAAAACTTCTTTATTAAGCTAATACTTTAACACTAAGACTTCAGTGTATCAATCTCCTGTTTGTGAAATGTGCTGCTGCCTTTAAATCCTCTGGATTCATTCCATGATGCATTAGTTATTATTAATCTCTGGCTTTCTTCCACAGTGTATCTTTTGTCCTGTCTCCCTCCCCTTAACTCAAACCAGTTGCAGCAGATGCCTGCCCCTCCCTGCCCCTCAGTTCGCAGGTTTCTTCCTGTTAAAAGGGAGTTTTTCTTTCCCATTGTCACCGAGTGCTTACTCATAGGGAGTCGTGTGATTGTTGGGGTTTTATCCGTATTATTGTAGGATCTTTATTTTACAGTGAAGCACCTTGAGGTGACAGTTGTTGTGACAGTTGTTGCGTTGCTATGAAATAATCTTTGCTAGTGTTTCCTAGATTTTACTCACAATGTCAATCTGCTGCTTGTAGTTCAGAGTCTGCATGTGTGCCTTCTGTTATTAGTCCTTCATGTTTCAACCTGTTGATGATATAGCTAACCTTGCAGGATAATAGAGTGTTAAACACCATTTAAGTTAACATTTTAAGAAATTGCACAATGTAATTATTCCTTGTCGGTGACCAGCCCTTGGTCACTTGTTGCAGGGTGATCTCATAGCATGAAGCGAGGCTAGCCGCTGTTCCCTCCCCCCTACTGGTTCCATGATCAAAGTCCCCTTTAAATCTGTAAGAGGCCACGCCACTGCAGTATGCCATGATTGAGTGTCCTTTTTACTCTTAATTGAACACCATCACTTTTAGAAAATCGCCTACTGTGCCACATATTGCGGTGGCTGTGACGCTGCACCTCGCACACACACTGACCGGCTTAGCTTGGCCCTCCGCTGACAATACCCCACAGTTTTTCCTTTAAGCATGCACTAATAGTTTCAGCTTTATTTCTGAAGCAAATGCGTTGTTGTTTTTTTCTTCTGGCTGAGAGTCAAAGGCTCAGTGTGAGATATTTTGGCCAGGATTAAGACATAAAAAGTGGCTGCATGTATAAATAGTAGCGTTATGCCAAACAGAATGGACGGCCCCTCTGTCTGAGAGGAGCAAACACAGCTACGTCACAGTGAAGCTGGGTCAGTGAAAGTGAACTAAAAGACAGACACACAGTCTTATGTTACTGGGACAGATTGCAGTGCAGGCTGCTATTACGAGACGTGTACAAAACTATATGGCATTGGTTTTATTTTTAGGAAACAAGTTGATTTTCTCTATGTGGAGCTTATCAATAAATGTATAAATGGTGTCTTTCTTTAATTTCTTTAATGAAACACATATATACACGCATGTACACATATTAATGCTATCAGAGCACACATTAAGTCCTAATAAAACGTACAGACGCAGTTATTCCACTAATCAACTAAACTTAAACTTAATGTTGGTAGAAATAAAGAAGTTCTTATGTGGGAATGAAATATTTAAAAAAGTTCCTTTGCTTCTTGTTCTGTAAATCTTTATTTTCTTATATCGTCGATGCCATGAACACATATGGAAAGACTAAAGTTTTGGCTTATTTCAGCATGTTATTCAATTAATTTAATGTTTTTGTCAGTGCGCAGTTATTCTTCTATGCAGCGTTCGTTACACAGTTGCTCAAAAATTATGTTTCGTTTCAGTATAAGACAAGGAATTGTAAATAAAATGTATTTCATTATGCTGTATGCTGTATTTCAGCAATTTTGAGATTTTGTTTCTAATGGACATCTGTCCAAAAAGTCCAAGCTCAGCACATTAGGTTTGAAAGCCCTCTGTGTATAAATAGCTTAATTTAGACTTTTCATAGACTTTGCATTTGCTTAGGATAGTTCTTCTCGCTATGCACACAAACTGAAAAGATATATTAAAAAAATCCTCTTCCCCTGGAAAAAAAAGAAAAAAAGAAAAATCTATCGTCTAGATTTTCCCTCTGTAGTCCCAGAAGACTCACACTGGAGGAAAAACAACACGTGCAGGAAGTGAGGTGGGATAGTCGGAAAGCATTTAGTGGATCAATACGGCAGGCAAGAGAGGGGAAGGGAGACAGACAGACAGAGTGGGAGATGGAGAGAGAGACACCCAGAGCCCAGGGGAGAGGGAAGTCTTGGGGGAACAGCCTGTGCTTTTTAAGAGTACTGTTACACATCTCAGTCGGTCTTGGTAAGAACATCCAGCTCAGCAGCTTTTTCCACCCGGCTGAGTTAAACACTCAGAGGCTCGGCAGTGTGAGGAGCAGTAAGTAAGGCTTGTGGGTGATGTCACTGGTGTCTCCCTGAGGCCACAGCTGGCTTTAATATCACTGACCATTCCTCTAGTCCAGAGTGACCATCACTGATCCACTAACATTGAAAAACAGACAGCTTACTCTAACATAGGTGAACCTCCTGATTTCAGCTCGATCATAAAATCTTTACACCATCTAAAGCATTTTAAAAGATAGAATCACAAGACAATTTGGTGCCATAAAGGAGAGTCTAAAGTTTATATACTAATAAACAGAGAAAGCCGCATAAGAAGAATATGATCTTTAGGATTTTGGTGTGACAGTTAATTAATCTAGACAGATGCTATTAGCACCAAGGTGTCAATAGCCAACAATGCTATTTGCACCAGTGGGTGGAAAAGTTAATGTGGCTATTTACACCAGGGAGTATATAGCATGGCATATACGGCATCACAGAGACAAGCACGGTGTCTGCAGCCAAAAGTGTTACTTGAACCCAAGCACTCATTGCCAGAAAGGCGTTCTAACACCTCAACTATAACCTTTTCCTGAATATAAAGAGCTAGCTTTGTTACCCAAGCGTAGCCACAGTGTGACTGAAACAGAAAAAAAAAATATGAAGAAAAAATAATTAAGTCTAAAAATTACATGTGTGCAATGCGAGCAGTTTTACAAGAGACACAGACTCCAGTTTCCTGGACCAAAGTCTTTAAAGCATTCATCCACCGCAGCTCTCGTCACTCTGTGAACTGTGAACTATACTGCTTCACGCGGCTTCCTTTGTGATATACAGCCATGCATACAACAGTGCTTTTTTTGTAGTGCTGAGGAGCAGCACTGAGTGAACACACTATTAACAGGATTTAAACAGACACCCCAAATAATGCAGCTTTGCACAAGGGGCAGAGTAAAAATATAAAGATAAAGCAAACACACACACACACACACACACACACACACACACACATACTTGGCTTGTGGGAAAAAAAACATGTACTAACCTTCTTTTAGCATGCCAACTTTAAGACATTTCATAAAGCGGCAGGCCTGGCAAGACTTTCGTCTCCTTTTGGTGATCTCACATTCATTGGTAGCCGGACAGCTGTACTCAATATTCCCTGCAAAAGGATTCGAAAAAAAGGACTCCATTATTCTCTGTGCTTAAAAGATATACATCAGCAATTAGGAATAATTTGTTTTGGAATTATTGCACTGGAAAGAAGATCAAATCAGAAACGGTACACACCAGCAGCGGAGGGACAACACTGCAAAATACACAACACGTGTGTGCATGTGTGAGCCTGTGAACGCACACACACCTGTCCCAAGGTGACCCCGTGTGACACTCCTGAAGGAGAGGAGGGTTTAGTGGCATTTTGATGGGGCATGTAAAAAGCACCTACCCGCCCCGGAGTCACACTCCCATTTTGATTCACAGATAAATTAGCTTCATTAATGCAGAGCGTCCTCTCTGCAATGCTCACCACGACCCTTTCCAGCCCATCCTTCTTCACCTAAAGGATGATGGGAAAGCTGCCCTCCCTCAACAGCACGGGGCTAAGAGACGGACGCACAGCTGAGCACTCTGCATAATGTTCTCCAGCAAAGACCAGGAGCTGCTGCTAGACTGGACAATCTAAGACTGCCATATCATGTAGCAAAGCTCGATGTATTATTCAAGTCGTCTTGATGGTTGTTGGCTCACTATGGAAATATTTCCTATGCAATTTAATCACTCAGATCCAAAAACAGACAGAAAATGCAGACATATTGAATCTGCTGGAATTTAACCGCGGCCCGTCTTTCTCACCTGATTCCGGTTAACAGTTTTTACATTTATTTTTTCCCCAAATCATTACGCACTCACTTCAAAAGTTGACACGACACCAAGAATCCAGTGACAGTCCTCTTTCCCAAGTATCCATATCCCCATGATTGAGTGTTTGAACAATGTCCCAGAAGTCCAGAGATGTATTAATGGTACCTAAAAACAGCAAACCAGGTGTTGTGTGTTGCAGGTCTGCCAGAGGAGCACACAAACACATGCACACACACACACACACAACCCCCTGTTGGTCAAGGAGAAGGTGCCAACATTTGTCAGGATCCCTGGCATCGAAAGTGCCAGCAGGGTCACACGCACAGTTAGGGGCCGAGGGCACCACGCCAGCACGTTGGCAGAGGCTGCTGCTGGATTCGGGGTAGGTAAAGTCTGTTAAACTGAGAGGCATTAGCAGAGGGGAAATAAAGTACACCGCAGCGCTCGTGTGCAGAGATGCACGCCATGTACCTTACTGCATACTATACTGCAAACTAACTGCATGCAGCAAGAGTGTTATGATATTTGCAGTATTAATATATAGTACTTTAGTTTTATTCTCAGTGCGAATACTATAGGGTAAAATCTTATGGTAAAAATTACAAAATAGTTTTTCATTGTATATATATATATATATATACAATGAAAAACTATTTTGTAATTTTTACCATATATATATAACAATTAGCAAACGTTTTTATATATGTCTTACTACAGACAGCATGTTGTATATATAAAGGAAATCTAATTAATGTTAAATCACATAACCACTGCTCTATTGCGCACAAACACAAAATGATGAAAATGATGTGATATGTTGAAAGACATTAATAAATCTCTAAGTATGAAATTCCAGTTTTACAAAACGAAACAAAATAGTTTACTTTTTTTTTTATCTTTCTTCAGCTGTCTCCTTGACATCTGCTGTTTGCTCTGTTGTTGTAGAGCGCTGAGCAACATGTTATTTTACACTAACTGAAGGCAGTGATTCTGAGCTTTGCCTTAACAAGCAGACAACATCACATTTCACTGCATGGCTGAAATGTTGAACTTACTTTCTCTGTAGATTAAACTACATAAATGCATACATAAAATATTTTATGACCTTCGGAGGTTGATGAACTTGCTTGGACATCATTTTTTCTTCTCTCAAAACCAAACAATAATCCAAAAATAATAAAATACATTGGATAGGTCAAATATGACCTGCATGTGTGTGTGTTTTTGTTGGGTGTGGGTGGGTGGGTGAGAGGGGGTCCACAATAGACTTAAATTGCCTCCCTCTAAAAGCTCACTGTCGGCATACCCTCTTAGTTAATCAGGTCTTGTGTCCACCTTTATTTCTCAAAGGACATTTCAACCACTCTAATATCCTTCCTTAACCTCTCTTATTTTCCCTCTAAATTTTGATATATTATTATGCTGTGCTATTATCCACGTGCTCATCTCCACTCAAGCTGGACCTCTCCTTGTCCTCCTCCTTTACCGAGGCCGGGACCCCCCTTCCTGATTACCATTCCATTAAAGTGGCTTCTCCTCTCTGTGAATGACCAGCTACCCTGTCCCTCATCCCACCGCCTTTATTTAGAGGACTCTTCAGCGTCTCCGTCTCGCTGTTCCCTTCCTCTGTTATTGCAACCACAACACGTGTCTCTGCTTCTAATTGGACCCCATCTCCTTCCCCTTGGGTGAGGGCTAGAGGTGCCTGGGGGCAAGGAACGGATCCACACCTCCCACCCTCCTTTCTTGACTTTCTCCCAATGAAATGCCTGGTTCTTAATTACAGTCACCCAACACTGATTGTTATTGACTGAAACTCCCGTGGCTCAGGACGAATGACGGACAGATTAAGCTCATTACAGGCCTGTCCTCCAAGAAGGAGAGTGAAAAGAAGAAGAAGACTACAGCGATGAGGAAGAAGAAGATGAGGAGGAGGAGGAGAGAGAGAGATCTCAGCAAGACAATGCAAAGTCACACATCAGCATTATTGAGACGCGAGCAGCCTTTTAACTACCAATGATTGGTCATAAACGAGCATTCAGGATTTGGACAGAAAGCCAAAAACATTAAGTAAAACCCAACACAGTGTAGCATGTGGACCGAACGACAGATAATGTGTTGATGACTTGAAAGAAAGTTGGGGTTTCCTACATTTTCTGGTGCTCCCAATCCAAAGATGTTTTAGCCTCTTGTACAAGAAAAATGAAAATGCTCCTATAACACTCCAGCCAGTCGTCGGACAGATTAATTAAGCCAGGAAAAAACAGGCAGCCCAAAAAATACGTTAATAAATAAATAATACGTTTAAGAAAATATGTCTTTGATGTCTCTATTTGTTTTGTTTTTTCTTTTAGAAATGTCTGATAATCAATAATGAGAAATAGGACGTGTAAAACACGCTGACTACCCTTGACCCATATCTGAAAATTTTTGAGAAAAAAACTAAAACCTCACTGCCAAAGAAAAAATAACAACATATATATCAGGATCAGGCTTAGAATATTTGTCATCATCATCACGTTACGAGTCATTAGAAAAAGTCAGAATTTTGTAAACGTGTGAAGTAATTAGAGAGAGTGCCGAAGAGCTTCACTCTTAAGACCAAGTAAGGTAACCAGTCCTCACATCACTTTTTCCATCTTTATTCTGACAGTAAAGCGCTGTTTTGGATTTTAACAAAAGCCAATAAAATGAAGGAGAAAAAAGTGCCGAAAGATGCTTAGTTGTTTCTTCGGGCTTGGGTAATTGAGAGGGATTTAGGCAGAATACTTTTCAAATTTGCCTGCCTCAGTGTGCCCTCACTCTGACTCTATGTATCCAGACACAAATGCTGCAAATCAAATTCAAAAAATCTGCATCTCGGTTTGTGGCGCATTATCTCCGTCCAAAAGATTACTCTGGAACGGATCCCACACATGGCAGATTCAGTGCCAGATGTATGATTCGCATGCAAAGACATCAAAAACAACAAACCAGAGCAGATTTGCAGTCTGGGCCTAATGCCTGCTGTAGACACCACATCGTATTAGCCCCATGAAAGCACTGAGGACCCTGTGACACGCATGTTCAAGTGAACACAAAGTATTTAAAATCATGAAAAGTAACACTTCTCTATTGTGACAAGTGTGACAGTACACCTGGCTGTACTGTAAGTACTGGTGGAAAGTCAGGAATTTATTGTTTTAAGTATAATTTCATATTTGATTAAAATTCAATTTCACTACATTTCACTGGAAAATATTTGCCTCTTTATTTCAATGCTTTCATCTAACAACCTTAGCAATAAGTTACTTTTTTAGAATAAAATATTAATAAATGCAAATCATTGTTTGTTTGCTGCCACTTCAAGGGGAAAAAAAGATACCAGGGTAACATTTTTATCTGGCCTCACCTGTCGCTGTTTTGATATGTGCGAGTTGGTAACACCTTACTGGCGAGCGGTTTTCTTTTTTGCTACTTATTTTGAAAAAAAAAAAAAAAATCAAACAAGCCAAAAAATACCCAGAGGCTGTCAAATATATATCAATCTGATAATTCACAAAAAAAAAACCCATAAAAAAATAATGAAAATGTTAAATTTGAAATTTGTGTGGGTTTCATTTCTCGTCTATCGAGCAATTCCATACATCCTGTGATTTATCTGGTTATCTGTTGTTGTGAATCAATATTATTGTGTCTAATGTAGTTAAAATGAGCTACTTAAATCAGCTAGAAAAGCAAAGATGCAAAAATGCAGTGCATGGTCTAAGCAGTAAATGGGAGCACCACAGAGCATTTGTCTAAGTAAGTTATAGTTATTTCAAAAGCAGAAGTTTTTACTCATAATTATGTATTTTCTATTGCTGTGTTTGCACTTTTACTTGTCTCCATGTGTATCAAAAATACAAATAACACAGCACCTAAAACACAGTTTTACTGATAGCTCAGGTGAGTCAGTGAAATCTGAAAGAAAAAGTGGGAAAGAAAAAAGTACCTTGTATCGTTCTTTTGAAAAAGGCTTTGCAGGCCTCACAGGAAGCCACCCCATAGTGGTACCCCGAGGCAGTGTCGCCACACACCAGGCACAGCCTCTTGGGAATTCCATTGAGCATGTACTCGCACTTGATTGGCGAGTCATCGGCCATGCCGCCGGAGCACTCCTCGTAGCGGCGTAAGCAGGCGCTGCCGCCTCCCAGCATGCCTGGGTTGAACATTGGCGGGGAGTCCAGGGTGTGCGACCGTCCGTTGCCAACGTTAACGTAGCCGCCGCTGGCGTCAGAGTTGCCGCTGGGACTGTGGTGACTGCCAGTGTCTATGAGCGAGGAGGAAGGACTGGAAGGCTCAGTTTTGACATAAGAACCACAGCTCGAGGATAGGTGCCGGTCCTCGGAGGGCATTCTGGTTAGTAACCTGGAGAAACACAGAGTCGCAATGTCAGTAAGATTGGAGACTGAACACAATGGTTTTCCACATTTTTGGAAAGAAATTAATACTAATGTTTAATTTAGTTCAACTAATTTTTTTTATGCCACCTCAAAGTGCTTTGTACTGTAAAGTAAAGAACCCACAGTATTAGAGCGAAAAACCCAACAATCAGACAGCAAAACTCCCTTTTAAGTGGAAGAAACCTCCAGGAGAAACAAGGTTCGGGGAAGGGCAGCCGTCTGCTTGGACTGACTGTGTGTGAGGGAGAAAAGAAAAGGAGAGGATGGGGAAAAAGATAGTGTTTTAACCACTTGTTTTAAAGCACATATATAAGTAGGCAGATGGACACTGTGGTTTGTGTTTTTTCTACTTTTGCTTCCACGAGTTATTTGGTTGGTTTTAGAAAAAAAAGTGATTTGGATTTGGAAAAAAACAAAATAAAACGAAAAAAACGTCATCTTATTATTGGCATGCAAAGCACATTAGGGGACACTGAGCTTTGGCATAAAAAGAATATTTTATTACACAAACTAATAACATAAACATAACATATCTCAATATTAACAATTACCCAACTTTTTTTTAATATTAATTGTTTTACCACATTTTCTTCACACATTTTTAAAAACTTTTCCTTTAAATAAAAAGAATGCAAAAGGCTCTCAAACACACCCAAGTGAAAAAAAAACTAGAGGACCAAACAACAGAGCACAAAAGCTTCGGATGAAATCATGGCCATGACTGTACCCAGTCTTGCCTGCTACCATCATCCGCCACTCATTCTGCGAGAAATTCATCAGCCCGTTCACCTGAGTTTGATAGATCGCGTTACACACACACAACCATTAATGCGCCGGAATGCCAAGTGATATAGTGCAGTAGCTCATTCCTCTCAGGCAAAATGGTAACTAACGACCATGTCAACAGATGCCCCATACATCTTGAAAACAATGCCCACAATTGGTCGGCTGCCAGAAGTAAATGAATGAATGAAACTTCAGAAGGCTGTTAATGGACAAAGAGAGGTGTGACACTCAGCATATGGAGGATTGCGGGTAATGCATGACCCAATCAATAGTCCCGGTTATTTTGCCAGTAGAGGTGCTGGGTTACAGTTTGCAGAGGAAGTGCCTTATTCCAAAAAATTTCATCATAAAGATTAAGAAGGCAGGATTAGGGAAAAAAATGATTTGCCCCCCCCAAAAAAATCCTCATAATGCAGGTCAGAAGCTAAAGAGAGTATTCTTTATTTGCCATGTTAGGCTTTATAAGAAATTATACACTTTGCTTAACGGTGTTATGTTATAACTCCACGAGTATGCTGTTTACTTAACCACTACTGCTACTGGTGAGTAGTCATTTCTCTTTGAGGCCACAAAGCCTGTGTATGTTGCTCTCCTTGCTGTAATTCAATAATATTCTGCCAAACGAAGCATGAAATGAGGCCCGGCTCGGTCTTAGAACTGCTGGCTCTGTCTGTCACAGTTGGTGTTGATCTTACAAAACTTCAGCCCTTAAATTCTTATGAGTCATAAATATGCGGTTAGAGTGGCGGAAAGGCGTGATGGGAATGTCTGAAACTAATAGCAAGCTAATGCTGCTTTATAGTCTGAACTTTTTGGCTTTTTTTACTGCCAGGAGCTGTCTCCGTTTTGTTTTAAAATATGGTGTTGTGTTTCAGAATGCATTTCCCTTCTTTTGCCTCCTTTGGACAAGTGTTTATTTAAAGCCAAGAAACCTCTTTTTCTTTTCTTTTTTTTTTACTGCAAACGGGTAGTGAGAAGAAGGGAGAAGGAGGAGATAGCCTCTACCCCTGGGCCCAGATCAGATCTATTGATCCTCGGCTTCCTTCCTGTTCCAGATGAGGCATGAAAAAATAAACCCTCCTCTTACGGGCCCCAGACATTCCTTATGCATTTTTAATCAGTCGAGACTGTTAACATAGTGCGAGATTGAGAGATACAGCATTATGTTAGCCTTCATTCTGAGGATATTGTGGCTTATAAAAGACTCAGATGACTCATGTTAAATCTTGTTAGCAATCAGCATTCACCTCGAGTCAATTGGACGATATATTTTCTCCAAGCTGAAGTGGAGAGAGACCAGCGTGGTAATAGTTAATACATCATTGCAGCCAGATAGGGGGGGATTCCCTATGGAATAGCACATTGTGGCATACGTAAAAAGTAGTTCATTCCACACTTAGCACACGGCAACGCTGGGGAGATGTTTTTTGTTAGGTTTAATGGAAATTTCTAATGGGCCCTTTCAAATCTGTCGAAATGAAATAATGGCACGAACCACCAATTCGTACAGACAGAAATAGCTTCATAGTTTCATAATTTGGTCGCCCCCCCCCCCGCCCCAATATAAAGAGACATAGACTTTTCAAACCGTAGTCTGACTCTCCTCAACCTGTCCCACTCTCTTGGCAAAACACACACACACACATGCACTGCACTGCACCTAATACCTAATGGGGTAGTGTTTGCTCTGCCGTGCAGAAAAATGGTACAAACCGAGCAGACAAGCAGGACTCATCAGACAGACGTGAAGGTCACCTGCCTTCTCTGTTCTGAGAGGCCCACACAGTCCCACAATGAACGCCACGGAGCAGCAGATGCACGCGTTCCAGTCTGTCCACCACACGTCAAGAGACTACTCTGTACAAAAAATATAGTCGTCCAGAATGTTTAACGCGTCAGGAATGTGTTGCACGCTCAGATCATTGACCACTTTTTCTTTTCTGAAGCTAACATGAGATAGGTGTGGAAAATGTCTCGACAGAGCTGCTGAAGTCTCAGATGTTTGCATGTGCATGTGTGTATTTTGGCATGCCTCCTCATACTGGCAGAGCTGCAGATCCCCAGCTTCCCAACATAAATCCCGAATCCATCCACCTCTTCTACATGAAATATGTTGTCTAGCCTCCCGAATTTCAGCGCGATAAATTTACACCGCCACTCAAACACGAAAATAAAAAAAATGCATATTTAAAACAGTTCTCCATAAACGACCTCATGCTGTCCTTGTCTTAGGTGAAGGAGTGAATATATACGGCTCTCCAAATTTTTACCGCGCACTTCTCCGCATAAAGGAAATATTATTGTTGAGCTTGGGGTTAAGCTTGTAGCAGGGAACACAGCGTAAATCACGGTGCTGAACACACAGTCGAACATGGAAGCACAGAAGGACAGAGGCAAGGAGCCATGCATGAAATTAGTTCATTAATCTTTCTATGATAGGCTGTCCTTGTTTGGGGCAAACTCTATCAGCTTTAAACGGAGTGCCCCTTCCCGCCTGACACATAGATTACACTGTTAGTCAGTGGCCGCGGTGTCTGGGAAATGAATGGTCATGCGAGTGGGAAAATGGGGGTAGCGTGTGTCTCCAAGTGTTAAGTGGGAACAACAACATGCGGGTGACACAAATGAAGGTCAACAAAAATGTGTGTGT
>VURO01000109.1:89288-104288 GCA_015108175.1 Pelvicachromis taeniatus | reverse complement strand
GTGTGTGTGTGTGTGTGTGTGTGTGTGTGTGTGTGTGTGTGAGTGTGTGTCTGTGCGCACACGCGCGCAGGCGTGTACATGTGTGTGTGTTTTTGAAAAAGAAACAAAGACTAGAGGAAAGAAGAATTGAATACTTGTAAGCATCCGTGTGCAAGCACTTCACTTCCTGCTGCAATAATCAATACTAGGCTCACATCAAGCTTAGATATACTGCAAGCACAATTATTTGCCAACTGAATATTTTTTATATCATTTCTAACCACATTTTCAACTCTGAACCCTAAAAAAATGTATTTCCTATTGGTTTCAATTATGGCGATGTTTTTGTTTTGAGGGAGAGTGTGGCCTGAAGTAATTAATGCCTTTTATGAACATGTACATAATTATTAGGCGGGCTCATTACCTCATGAAATTGAGCAAAGAAACAGATTTTGTGTCATTTAATGTTTCAGATTTTCGATCCACCATGTAGTACCATCTGGAAGGTGTCTGATTAGCAACAACTACATTTTTCAGCCACAACCTCATTTTGGTCACAATCCGGGTGCGTGACGGTTGCTTACTTGGGGAACACCTGTCACCAGGATGCACATTGGGAGAAAGGCAAGTCAGCAGTGTCAGTGTCTTTTCCATTTCTGCCTCTGAATCTAGGTTCCTCCCTACTGGGCAGAGTCCGGTTTCCATTTCCTTTCCCGACACAACTGCATACCTTGATGCTGTCTTCCTCTGTTTGTATCAAGACAAAACTCTCAATCAGAAATTGTTGTACGAGTCTACTTTTGAGTCTAACACTTTGTACAGGCCAACCCTTCCCTTGACAGTACAATCTGGCCAAATGGACTCGGCAGAACTGATTCGTACTGCAGTCGTGAGTAACCATATATATATATGGTTCGTACTCATGATATATATATACAGTTTCCATGGAGTACTGAGGCAGGTTATTGGCCGGTAGTTGGATGGGACCGGTCCCTTCTGGGGGTCCTTGAGGATCAGGACTGTCCAGCCTTTGGATAGCCATTCTGGGTGTCTCTCGTCAACTAGCAGCTCGTTCATCTGTGCTGCCAGGCACTCATGGAGTGCAGTCAGCTTCTTCAGCCAGTCGGCGTGAACCATGTCGGGGCCTGGTCCTGTCCAACTCTTCATACTGGAGACCCTTTCTTGGATGTCTGCCACTGTGATGGTTACTGGACCCTGTTCAGGGAGGTTGCTGTGATCTGCTGTTAGATCCACTAGCCACTGAGCATTGCCATTATGGGTTGGATCCTTCTCCAATATGCTCCATCTCCAGTCTTGGTGGTGCTGTTCTAATATTGTTCCCCTGCCACTGAGAGTACACCTTGGATGGTTTATTTTCCTGCCTTCAATCCCTCTGGTGTACCTCTTCAAGAGTCTTTGCTTGGCAATTTCCAAGGCCTCAGGTATGGGCAGCTTGCTGTACTTCTTAGGCACCTTCTTTGTCGCACCTTTCTGCAGCTCCGATAGTTGGCTAACCTCCCTCCATGTAGTCTTACCACTACGCTATGTACATTCACACCACTCTTTTTTTCAAGAGTGGTATGAAAGATGTTCTTGTGCTCTATTTGAAAAAAAAAAACAAAAAAAACCCGCATTTAAACTGTATTTAAAATAAAAGCAGAGAAACAAAAATAATAACATCCCTGGCCAAAAATTGGGCAAACTTAAAAATAAAGTGCTATTTTGTCTTTAAATAATAAAAATAAAAATGTCAACACAAAGTGCAGTTTTTCTTCTTAAAAAAAATAAGGCAGAAACATAAAAGGTTATTTGACTGGCTACACCTTAAAGCTAACATTAGCCAAAATTATTTTGTACATTAGGCTAAAACAGTGTGATCATCAACATTTTAGTGCAAAAAATGACAAACCCATTGGACTCACAGTACCTCCATGCTTATTTACTGTCCATCTCTTTTAGCCAGTTACTTAGACAAACTAGCCTGTTCACATTTTCAGACCTCAAGGCAGCTCTCTTTTTTGTTACTATGTGACCTGCAAGCGAGAACAGTCTCTTACACGGGACAGAAGCGGCAGGACTAATCAAATACGTGCAGTCTGTCTCACTGATGGTGGATTCTGCTCTGTGCAAACTCTGTTTCACAGGGCGTCCTCATCTGAATCAGAGTCTGAAGACAGTGAAGAGCGGAGGAGGCTCTTTGTCTTTGCTGGCTCCTTTGTGGTGGCATCTTTACACTGTTCCTGCAGCAGGGCCTCAAGGCTGGTCCAAACCTCTTCTCGCTCTTTCCTTGCAAGACACTTTAAATCCTTAAAGCACCGGTCAAGCACAGGAGCTATTTTGAGCCACCGATGGTTGAGTGTAGCTTGATATAGGTCCTTTGTGAAGGCAGTCTTAAATTTCACTATGTAGACTGAGTCATCATCAGAGACCTCCATGGTGTGATGCAGGTGGCAGAAATCAGGTAAAACCACTGAACATGAAACATATGTATCACCTCCAAGAAGCTCAGTCACAAACCTGTAGTAGACAGGTCAAGAAAGTCATTATTAATCTGTCAACTATAGAGCTTTTTGAAGAAACAGTAACTATAAGTAAAAAAATAGTTTTATTTACCTGCATGACTCAAGAACAATTGCCAGGTTTTGGAGTTTAACCAGCTCTAAAGAAGTTAAAATGACTAGCTTGTGCTTTTATTTGTCTAAAGCAGTAAAAACAGCTTCTTGATTCTTTAGTAGACGAGAAACCACATCAGGCATTGAATGGAAACATTCTGTCTGCCGCCGTCTTGATTGCTCCTGGTGTAGTTCCTCCATATTGGCAGGACTCTCTGTAATGCATCTAATTTTGTTTCCTTTTCAGTGTCATAAAGCGGATTAGTTTGCGTCAAAATAGGCAAACCTCCGCTAACAAGTTAACGCAGATTAATGAGGGGTTACTCGGCGTTGACGCCGTCATCACAACTAACGCAATTAACAATTAGCCCATCTGGAGCACAGTTCCTGAAATGTCTCTGTCAACGCATTTCAGGCAGTTTGTCCTAAGTTTTCCATTCTGCGCTCCAGACGGGTTGAGTGCGTTAAAAAGTTTAATTGCATTAATTGTGATGACCGCGTTAACGCGTTTAGCCATGTTAACGTTGACTATATATGCATATATGAATATATACATGCATATATATCATGCACATTTTATGTCAAAACTATTTTCCTTTGTTTACCATTCAGGCTTGAGTTTCATTAATTGGATTGATTGAGGGAATTGTATTTGGTTAACAATACAATTAATCCAGAGGAATACATTTTGCCTGATAATTGCACACACAGACTAAACATGCATATTTATGCATAGGAGACAAAGCTAGAGAAGAGCAAGCTTTACAGAAGGAATCTGAGTTGTGAGCATGCCCAAAAAATAGACACATTGAACAAAAATAAAAACACCACTGCATAAACATTTCCCCAGGCAAGACCTTTTTCCACCCCCATTTCTTTTGTCCTCTATTTATTGATCATTGCACACACCACTGAGACAGGTTCCCCGGTTTCACTGTCTTTCTATTTATTGATAGTATACATGGTACAGCTCAGTGCTTTGTTCTATATGATGGACCTCTCCGGAGAGTGAAAATCAAATGCACACAGAGGAGATGCAATTTATAAAAGAGGCTGCAAGTCTGTATGTGAACGTTGGTGACTGTACTGAAAGAAGCAGAAGATGTGTTGAAGCCCTAAATACAGGAAGCTGAAAAGCAGTTATTGAAAATCGTGAGTAACCTTACATTTACATTTATTGCCTAATTTAAAGGGGGAAAAAGTTTTATGTGATTTATTTATTTTTTATTACAAATTGATCATATGTCTCAGTTTGATATCCACCTTAATTCTGCCAAGAGACTTGTTTGTCAATCAAGTCCCAGAGAAGTCAAAGCCACAGGATGTTAAAAAGATCATACTATAAACCCTTCTTGTGACACCACTTCCATACATCCCGTGAAAGATGCTGTTGTGCTGTATTTGTACAGCGCTTCTTATGAAGGTTAGAATAGATTAAACTGCTTTGCAGATAATGAACACGACGATAATAAGATTGAATAATTCAACACTGTACACTATAGCTAAACCCCTAAAGTCAAAATAAGAGCACTAAAAGTAAATAAATAAAATAACGTAAGATGTGAAAAATATTGTGATCGCAAATAAAAATTGCAAAAACAAGTGCAGGGGCAGGCGTACCTGCAGCTAGGGAAACTAAGTGTGAATTTATATGCTATGGAAGAAATGTCATGGATGGATCTGTACACAGAGGCAAATGATACAAAATTATTCTTGCTCGTGCATCATTATTCACATTGTAAAATTTGCATGAAATCAATTAGTTAGGAGAATCCCTATAGCATTTTGGGTTCTGCTTACACGTCTCCACCAGTAGTCCCAAAAGATCCCATTCTTGGCTGAAAATGGATCACACTTTCATTGTTGGTGGGAGAGATTTCCTGAGCCACTGTCTACATACATGCACAGACAGGATCTACAACAGGACAATGATCCCAAAAACACATCAAACCTGCTTTTAGAATGTGTAAAGTAGGCTAGCATTAGCTTCAAGAATAGCCTTCTCAAAGCCCCACTCTCAATCCTATGGAGTTGGTTCATTCTAAGAAACTAACCAGTGTTAATGAACTCTTCCAGTGTAATTGAAAAGAGTGGTCAAATATCCTGTCAGAATTGTGCCAGAGGCTTGTTGATGACTACCAAAAGTATCTGGTTGAGGTGTAACTTACTAAGAGACATTTAACCAAATATCAGTGTAAGTGTATGTATATTGTGAAGCCTATATGTAAACTTTTGACCCTGTACAACCTTTCTAACCTGGAAAAACTGTTCAAAGAAACCATTAAAAGCCCAAAATCACCACAACAATTATGCCCATGAGTGTATGCAAATTTCTCACCACAACTATACATCAGAAACAAGTGTACAAGCCTTCACAGCAATATAGGTGTTTTCAGTTTATTCTGGCAGATCAAAACTCAGGTCAAAGTTGGACAGGAATAAGCTGGGAACAAACCATGAGCCAACATACCAATAAAATTTACTGTAATTTGGTCTACCCAAAAAGATTAACTAGAGTTGTCAGAAAAACACTGTGCGTATTCAACCAGACTGTTTTGAGAAGACATCTAATGAAACAACAGTGAAAGCTCCACTCTGGGTCGACCAGTGGTGCAGAGAAGATTAAAAAGCTGTTCAAACTAAACATTTACTGCTGCTGCAAGTATAAGATATCAATTACTGGAACAGTGGATAGTATTCATTGTGAGTCAGGCAGAAAATGCAACGAGGTTCATCATATGCGTCTCCACAAAATACAATTTCTCTTTTCTGTCTTTTTAACAAGGAATTACCTTTTAAACATTATGTTGCACACTGGGAAAATATTGAAGCAATATGGACAAATCCATCTTGTCACCAAAGTAAAAACTTGACTGTGAAGGTCAATCTTCGTTTCTGCCTCGTTTTAACACATAAAAAGTAAGAATCAACAGGCGCCTTTCATAGCTGTACTACCTGAAATAACACTACCTCTGCAATAAATTAAAGGTAATAGCAAATCATCCAGTTTAATTGAAGATAAATACAATTAAGCCAAAAGGTGAAAAACATCACTGCAAAAGAAAAGAAAAAAACTTAAATTAAATCCTGTGTGCTGTTCTTTCAGCCAAAGATCACACGCACGCCACTCCCGTCTGCTTAAAATAAGAAACTGATTCATTTTTTACTGCAATATTCAGATGGTAGTTTGAAACTTTGGCATAAACAAATGAAAGCATGAAACCATTCTGTCTTCTATCAATGGTTAAGGCTGGTTTTCAGGCTGTAATGATGTTGGAGGATATTTCCTTCGCACACTTTTGTCCTTTGAGTACCAGTTAATCATTATTTAAACACCTCACAGAGTAATGATTTTGACCATGTCCATCCCGTGTTGACCAGTAATATAACATGTCATGTCAACAAAGCTCAAATCATCTCAAACCGGTTTCTTAAACATGATAGTGAGTCCGCTGTACTCAAATGGCCTCCGCTGTCACCAAATCTCAATCCGTCAGCGCACATTTGGGATGTGAACATGAGACAGGCACCATGGATGAGCAGCCGACAACTCCATGGCAACTCTGTGATGCTGTCATGTCAACATGGACCAAATTCTCAGTGGAATGTTTCCAGTACTATGTTGAATCTATGTCACAAAGAATTAGGGCAGCTGGCATTAGCAACGCGCAACCAGTGAAGAGGCCATGAGTTTGTGTAGCTGTTCAACTGCTGATCTTGGGGAAATTGGATCTCATCTAATGCTGGTTTTAATAACGTCTTCTCCTCTATTTACAACTCACTATACCAATTAACATGTTTGACATTTAACACACATTTATCTGACAGGTCAAATTTAGATATTTTTTCTTGATGTTGGAAAAAGTTTAATCATCAGTGAGCTGACAAGAACTTTTCAGATTTTTCCACAATGTATAAAATCCAAATATTTTATATTCTAAATGTATTTCCTCTGTGAATGTGTAAATTCTTTTTACCATTTATCATTACAGAATTCTCCCTCAAGACATAGTTGTTCTCTGTAGTGTGTCTTAATTATTGTTTACGTCTTAGGTCATGGATCTTATCCACCACTTTGTTATTTTTTTCCTCACAATTCAATTTTTTTTAAGTGCAGCTTTGTCTTTGCTTGTCATCTGGAATTTTGCCCTTGTGGTGTTGTTTGTAGGGGAAGCTTTCCCTCTACTTCTTTACCTTTTTACGATGGAAGTGCAGATTATTGATCTCCTGTTTCTGTATGCATCACATTTTATAACGGTGAATTTTATTTCTCGCACAGTAGCAATAAATGTACATTATTCTTTCTGCCTTGCTTTTGTGTCAACAAGGATATATTACCATTCAGAGCTACTTTAAAGCCCATTTCTGCCAATTCTTTTTCATATGTTATGGTCCTACAGTACTTACCTATCTGTGTTGTTTGAACTGTGATTTCTATCAGATTGGGGGAACTACAAATACAAATGCCCTTCAGCTGTAACATAAAAACATTCTCAGCAAATGAAGTCTGTGTGAAACTCTGTCAAAGAGCTCCTTTTTTTCTAATCCCATTTTTCCTCTCTCTGTGCTCTGCTGTTTGTGCTCCTTCATGTGTGAGTAACAAATGCTCACTCAATCATAATTACTGCTAATAGCTGCAGGATCTTCTGCCCTATAAAACGCATGCGTGTGAATGCTTGTGTAAGGAACAGAAGTTCTGCTGTTGACAGCCTGTCAGGAAAAATTAAATGCTCTACCACTGAGACCAACTTAAAAGATCCACTGTGCACTGATTGAGGGTAGGTGTGTGTGCCCATATGCATCTATCATTCTACCCTTGTGCATGTGTTTGTGACTGTGTATGTGGGTGTGCAAATTCTGAGGCATATCAGCTCTTGATCACTAAGCTTTCAGAAAGCCCTCGTAAATGAAACCAAGATTCTATTTACATGAGGAAATGGGAAGATCACCTATCTCTGCTGCTCTGCTGTATGTGAGAAAACACATTCACAAACACACATAAAACACACGCATGAATGCCCACAGGCAAAAAAAACAAGGCAGCCAAATGAAGTGACAATCCCCAGGTGGGGGATGGATGTACAGGCAGTTCAAGAGCTTCTAGTCAATTATTTGATATAATGAAAAAATATATACAGTTGATGATAATGTGTACAGTTGAGGGCAAATAATCCAATAACTATAGGCCAGAGGATTCAATCATGTGTATGTGCGCCTGTGAATGCAACTATAATTGGGTTTTGATTGAAACCCCTCTAACCCAAACAAAGTGGGTCACAGTTTAAAGAAGAAAAAAAAAGATCATGTGTCTGGTTTTGGAAAGTTGTAGCATTAAAAAGGCTAAATGCAGTGCTAGCCAAACGCCAGACTAGCTTTTATCATAAGCTGAGGCATTATAACGGTACTAAATTAGAGCCACAACTCAAGACTTTGTGGTGCTTCACGTGTATTTATTATGCATGTGGTAAATATTACTATGTAAGTAAGAGAAAAATTATCATCCGTAGTTGGATCGATATCCTAAGTTTCAGTATTGTCAGACTAAATAGTGGCACTAGTGTTAGTACTGGGACAAAATGTTCTTTCTCGAGTAAAATTATACTCATCACAGAAAAAACTGCTCTAGTGTTTCAACAAGCATCTTGTTCTAATACAAGAAAAATCCCTTTGTGTGTGTGTGTGTGTGTGTGTGTGTGTGTGTGTGTGTGTGTGTGTGTGTGTGTGTGTGTGTGTGTGTGTGTGTGTGTGTGTGTGTGTGTGTGTGTGTGTGTGTGTTGGTATTTTGCTTCTTTCTTTGTCCACTAATCCCTCCTAAATGATCAGGAGTTGAGCAACCAAAAGAGCACACAGGTACTTTTTAGGTTTTTACCTTTCAGATATTATAAAGTCATTTTGTTGGCTATAGCAACCACATAATAACTGGCCAAAATGACCTATTTTTAATATTTATCCACCTTTAAATCCATTGTATAACTTTTATTTCAACCCATTAACATTTCCTTTATATCCAAAGGACTTCAGTTATGCATGAAATATTATGACGCCATCAGGTTGCCTGGCAACCACCTAGCAACAGGATAAATTGAACTTTTTATGCACCTACAAATCTACAACACCTCATAAAAGCCGCTTATGATTTTAATTCCACAAAAAAATAACTACTCATTTATGTCTGCAAAAACTGAATTATACATGCCTAGCAACCACATAGCAACAGCCTAAAATGACCCATTTGTATTAATACCAGACTTGGTAACCTTCGCTAATATGATTATGTATATCAGATTGTCAACAGCACGAACAGGCCAAACAATACTGTATATAGCATGATTGTTTAGAAATTCCAGAAGTATATTTTTGGTCATTTCTTGTTATGTTTGAACATATTTTGTACTTAATGATGTGCACTCACAGTTTGACACACAAAGACTCTCAAATTCATCTGCTGAAAAGTTTCTATATCCTCACCCAAAAGCCGAGCTAAAGGCGACACTCTCGATGGAGGACACTGAACAAGATCTACCATTCAAAACCATGATAACAGAGTTCTGGCTGATCGGAGCTTGCTCGGACCTGGCTTATCGAAGAACAAAGAAAGCGGTTACAGCTGTTCAAAACCCCCACTTGGCTGGCTGACATGATTGACGATGGGCAAGCCTCAGACTGTGTTAATTGAACACCATATGGGAAGATCTTGGAGAAGCTCATGGCTTTGCAATGGGAAATAGACAGACCTGGTGACCAGTGATGGACATTAAGAACAACTGCGAAATTGGTGCAGTTGTCCGCAATAACCAAAACAATCATCTCCCTCACTCGTGTGGCTCTGGAACAACAAATCCTTGTCCCTGATAACGGGACTAACGGGACTATGTTTAGTCTCTTTGCCCTTATCCTTCAAGGACACCTGCGTTGGCTGAAGGACTGTTGACTTTTGTTTATCCAGGTGAACGGACACGTTCTCTCAAGCTGAACACAGGATACACACACACACGCGCACACATACAAATGTACATTACACTGAAACACATGCACACACACTCCCCTCCCCCATTCCAAATGCCTCCGATGCTTGCCCCCCACCCAATGCAGACGGCCGGTCTGCTGGATTGCGCAGATATGCCGCGACCTGATGCTGCTGTCTACATTGGCTTACTCTAACCCTACTCACCCACCCCTCTTGCTTGTCACGTGTTTTTATGGTGTTACGGTGTGAAGATTCATGTGCTTTTGTGCTGAGTTTTTGTTTTCTGTTCTCATACTGATCCCTTATCAGGAACTCAGTCTGAGTAGAGTTCTCTTTTTTTCTCCTCCACTGCCCTATTGTGTTGTACATTTCATTGTTTTTCTTTATGCCTGTTATACCTGTTCTGCCCCGTCTCCCCAACATGATGTTTGTGTAATGTATGTATGGTTGGAAGAGGTCCAATTTCACTGCAGGCAACAGCAAGTGACAAATAAAGGCTTTATCATCATCAAATTATAAGAGCTGATGTACAGGCAAAACTTTTTGCTGAATTTTCACTCATGCCTGAAAAAATTGACACTAGACTTTAACTTGTTTTAATGACTTCCTCCCTTTTCACACAAAAAACTCAGAAATTTTAAGAAGAAACCGGATAGGATTATAGTTTTTCCCCATCATCCTTTCTCACACAACAGGAAATAGATGCTTTAGACACATTCACACTAGTGGAAATAATCAGTGGGGTTTAGGTTTGGGAGTTGCCTGGACAGCACTCTGCATTCATCAGCACAATCTGACCTCAGTGAGGAGCTGTAATTTAAAAAGCCAGTAATGTCTCATCCAACAGCATGGGACATTAGCATTCTCATGCACACAAAAATGCAATGCATAAGTGAAAATGTCTTTGGATTAAGTCCATTTGAAATTATGTCAATTATCCATTATATGTGCTTATCTCAGTCCTCTGACTATTTAGCAGCATAAGTACCAGTCAGTCATTTGTTGACTCATTTATTCTTTTTTCTGTTAATTGAATGAATGAGTGGGCAGTGGTAATGGCTGCTCTTTGAAGGATCAAGTCAAAAAAGACATGATGCAGTGAAGAAAACAACAAGTAAAACTTACAAGAAAGAAAGTGCAATAGAGCATACTGATCCATGTCAATCAGCCATTAAATCCAATGGACTGGGTGTTTTGAAAGAAACAGAATCTGTGTTTTTGAAAAAATGGTATTTACAACTAACATCTTGCATCTTTCTTCTTACTCAAGGGTAAAAAAACAAAACAAAGTAACACACCAGAGAATATGTGAGTCTGAATTTCATACTTATTTGTGGGTGTGGATGCATGCATTTAAGGAAAAGTAAAGGAAGATCTTCTTTTCACCAGGGTAGTCTATAATTTGCCTGCTTTAAATGGTGAGTTCTTTTCATCATGCATGGGCAACCTGGGAATTAAAAGAAAAGGCGAAACAGATACTTGTAATTGGGCATAATTACCGCCGACCGTCTGACGAAGCAGAGCCTTGCTGCTGGGGAGGTCAAACACATTTAAATGCAAATAGACGCTGCTGCCAACAAGTATAACTTTCAAGTTTAATTTCACCTTTTGCCTCGGCTGTCTGACAAGTGATGACCTGTCTGTGTGCGTAGAGAGATTAGGACGTCCCTCAGTGACTTTCATTTTGCTCCTGTGCCCGGACTTTTTTAAAGCCTAACAGTCAGAGTCTGTTCAACTGGACACACATTCATCAGCTATGCTTTACTGAACTCATATGATTTCCAAATTTGAATACGTACTCTCTCATTTTATGTGATCAACCACCATTACAGCTGACAAATTCAAAGCACTTCAGCTTAATGTTGAGTTATAGCCAATAAATTTCTTTCACCTGGCAATGTATCAGTGAACCTCACTGTGTGTATGAAATGTTACATTTGTTTGCATTTGTCATTTATTCAGAAGAATTAAGATTCCACATGTAACCTGTCAAACAATGTCTGAATGTAGAGAGTAGAATGAGTTATAGATATAGGCCTATAGTTATAAAACGTGAACAGCTCCTGTATACAGAGCTTTTGCTCTTTATTGATCTGTATTGGGCTTCACTGAACCACTTTAAATACAGCTTGAATTGTAAAGGAAAAGCTTGTTAAATACCCATTTGTTTAACTATTTTCACGACCACTTTCCTTTTATTTACCAGCTCCAGATGGTTAAATAAATGGCTAAATAACCTGGAAGCTATCCCGGCTGACAATGGAGCCCTGGTTAGACATTTATATAGTCATATAGAGAAATATAGAGAAATTGAATACCTCTTCCTCCACTGGTTTTCTACTACCTAAGCCAGCACAGTCATGATTTAATTAAATGTCAGTTTTGTTAATTTAAGGTTATCTTTTCACGAAAGGGGCATGAAATGACATGCAAAAAGTTGTTGCTTTGACATGACACCCTCAATGTGCTTAAAAGTGGAGTTCTGTGATTTAAAAGTCATTTTTCTTGTTGGTTAATGATTCGGAAACAACACAGACGGCCATTAATGCAAAGATTTAAAATCACAGCAGTGCATCAGCTGTCATTTCTCAGAGAAAGAGGTCAAGGTGAAAGACAAAAAAAAAAAAAGGATTCAGGAAAATATTTAATGATAAACTTTATTGTGGAAAAAAAATGTTTTATATGTTTATGTTTATTTGCTTTATTTGAGCTAACTTTTTAAATAGATACACTGACTGATCCCTTTTCATGACAATCCATGTTGAAGAAAACATCATTTAAATGCATTTTCTAAACAGTTTTGTTAATTAGTTCATTTATCCCTTTGCAAAAAATGCTGGCATTGAACATGTATTTGGGCACTGATATCAATTGGTTAATGTTAGGGAAAGATTAAATAGAGAGAAAGATGTCACTGATTGAGGAGTGCAAAGGTTTGGGCCCAAATGCAGGACAGCAGATGCAGGATTTAATAACAAAAAGTGGGTCTTTATTCAGGCTTGAAAACAGTAAAAATGTCTAAGATATTTAACAAAAAAACCTCAAAGATATAGGGGAGCATCTGGGACACAACCCAGACATAAATGGGTTGTGTCCCATCTAAGTCTGGGACACAACCCTGTGTCCCAGACTTAGATGCGCTAAACTGAAACTTTTAGAAATCCAAATTCCTGACAGGCTCTACCCTCTAATTGGGAATTCTATGGTTCTATAAGTTCTATAAACATTATTAAGCATTAATGTATGATTCCAAAACAGGGTACCCATTTATACTTGTGGACATTATGTCTGATTTACAAATGTTTAAGCCCACAATTTTCACTTTATGTTTATTCTTTGCTTCATTTCACACAGATAAACGCCACCAGTATTAAAAGTCTCTTATGCACATCTGTATGTTAACTTAATAGAATAACAACTGTAAACATCACAAGGTGGGGTAAATTAATTAAAAGGGAAAGATTCCCTTGCTATTTCTCTAGTACTGTGGTAATATTAATTGCTCAAGTCAGTGTATATGCAACTGTCTCCTTTGTGTTTTTTTAAATGATTATTATGTTTCTCTGTGAGGCAATTTTTGGTGGTCTTAGTCAAACTTAAATATGCTGTAATTCAAGGCTGAGGCTGAGTTTGAATTGCTGTCTAGTGTTTTCTGGGTTTTACTGTGTTTAGGCTTACATTTGTGTTTACCGTATTTTCAGATACCTGTTTGTTCATTTTATTACACTAGTAGTGTCAGTTTTAGTTTTAATAATATCGAGTTTTAAGATAGATGATGTTTTTTGTTTGTTTTCCAATAATATTGTTGTTGAGTTTCTGTCTTGATTTCGTTATTCCTGCTTCCCAAGTGTTTCTCTGTGTCTGCAAGTTTCTTGTTTCTGTGCTTAGTAATCATCTTTCAGGGTATTTCCTGTTTTACCTGTTTTGGTCAACCTTCTCTGGTGTCTTGCTTTGAGTCTTACTCCCTCCATCACTGTCTTGATTGTATGCATGTCTCATTTTTCCTGTCTCCACTTTCCTAATCACTCTCTCTGTATAAATAGAACTTTATCTACAAGCTGTGTTTCCCTGTGTGACATTTTCAAAACTGTCCTATCTATCAGGTTTCCTGGTTTCTTATTCTACAGGAAACCACTGTTAAGATTTAAGAATGGGTGAAATATGATCATATTTCCATTTACCAGTCAGGAATCTAGTTTTAAACCATCTGTAATTGTGATGTTAATGGTTTGCTCAATCCAACATATAACAAACATTTCTCAAGTTGTTGTTAGAAATAAAATTAACTTCATTGAAAAATCTTAATTTTGATGCCGTGGGCCCCGGTCAGGATGGGCCTGGGTCCCCTGGTCTCGATGGATTCCAGGGAGCGGGGATGCCTACTGGGGTCAGCAGGGGAGCTGGCCCCAGGGAGGAGCGACTTGCCTCTTTCCCTCCCCATCCCCAACAGCCTCCCTCTTCCCGCTCCACTACACCCACCCTTACATGTAGGGTGGGGTGCAGGTGTGTCACCAGGGTGCAGGGGAGGCATCCCACCCCCTCTGTCCCCTTCTGGCCACCTATACCTCAATTTTATTCCACAAACCAGACATCCACATTACTCACACTTTCATTACACGTACATATAGGGCCTTGGGGGTGGGCACGCTACATGGCGTCCACAGGACGGTCTGAGTATTCAGCCTCACCTCTGGCGCCAGTGCTTACCTCTCAATTTTAAATGCATGTAGTCATTGAGGGTCTCTAGGAGGGCTGTGATGGGGCTGCCCTTTGATGTTTTAATTGCACTCTAGAACAGCATGCAACAACACTACATTTGAGCAGGCGAAGGGAGGAATGGGGTCTTCACTCAACCCCACTCTCTGCCAGCCGTCGGGGCGGGGGGACTGGGAGGTGGAGTTGGCCGTCCAGTTGGGGTCTGGGTTGCCGGGACCCCCTACCACTGCGGAGCCGAGGGCGGTCTGCTTGTATCCACCTCAGGGAGGGGGGCAACATCTGGTTCTAGGTGCGGTTTCCCTCGTAAGGGGGGAGGGTACCTGGACCTGGGAGGTAGAGCATGTTAGGGGAGTGTGACTGTGTGTATGTGTCCATATATGTTAGTCTCCTTGTTGGGTGAGTGCCGAGGGTTAGTGGTTGTGTGCATGAGGGTGGGAATGTAAGTCTCTATCTGTGTGTACCTGCTTGTCTGTGTCTATGTGTCAGGTTGAGCCTCGGACTCCGACTCTCTGGGAACATCTCAGGGCCTCCAACGTATGGAGGCCCATCTCCCCACACCACACTTCCTGCCTGTGGCTGATGTCGGTGCATCGGTGGTTCCTGGCATCCGGGGCTGGGTGCCCGGGTATGTACCTGCTCACTCCCGGTGGCTGCTCGTTGGGGCCCCTTCCCGGGGGTGGGGGGCCCCTCATGCCTCTGGCCACCGGGCCCTGGTGCGGCCGGCTG